>JAQFVV010006276.1:4525705-4679966 GCA_028023455.1 Epiperipatus broadwayi | reverse complement strand
TAGAATTCATTGGATTTTCAATTCCAATTTATACAAATTCTACTTCTTCTAAGTAAATGAACTTATCTCATTCAAACGATAGCATATCTTAAACTCTAAATTATCTATTATTTCTTTTCAAATGTATCATACTAAATGATGTAGTTACATTGGAAATCTAGATAGTGAATAGATATGTAAGCTCTAGGGAAGAAAAACTCAAGTATAACTCATAGCATATATCAAAAATATCATGGCACAGAGTATCTATAAGAAATAGAGGCCTGACCTATTTTGTCCAAAGGCCTCCAATACTATTAATGATGTCAAGCTATTCCTTCAGCTTTATTAAAACATCAATACTTAAAGAAAATAGACACTGTCCAAAATAAATATATCAATTACTCAGCACTGTTAACTGTACTATATATCTGCGAAGATTATAAAATATTCATATTCCCTCATCACATCCTATTATAACATCATCTTGGGTTCATGTTCACCATATTACTACCAAGCCACTATCTTATCATTATTTCCTAAAAGATTTATCACATCTTACATCAACAAAATAACTATCTTGCATATTCAAAACAATAAACAAAATTCTATTACAATTACAGCAATCTCACTGATCCACAAGAAAAGTTTGCTTTACTTCCTTATTCTATATTCTAAAACATATACAAACTTGTAATATGAATCCTTAAAACATCCAATAATATAAAAGTTTTTAAAAGAATCACATAAATATTTATTATTATGTTATGTTATATTACTAGTATAAAATTATAGTATGCATATTCCCAAAATAAATCCTAGTCTCATAATTTTAAAAGTGTTGAATAAAATGCATTTACATACAATTCAATATTTAAACTTTCATACACAACAATTCATAGGCAATCTAAAAAAAGAAATCAAAATATACCTCATAAAAATATCAATATTCATTAACTATTACCAAGTGATATTAGCTTGTTATCACCTATGCCATCTTCGGTTTTTCATCAATTTGATACATTGCATACATGAAAATACATCCTGACCTTTATTTAAAATGTTCTTATTTAAATTATTAAATTATTATATTATAAGATTCTAATATTATCAATAAATTAATGTTCATGTTCCTACTTTTATAAACTAGAAAATTTATATTTAAAATAAATAGTAATAAATGAAAATCATATTTACATAAACTTCATCTGAAAACAAATGTTTTTTTCTAAGTCCCAATATTTCCATTTTCTTTCTTAAAAGTTTTTTTTTTTTTAAAGTGTTCTCTTAGAGAGTAATTCTACAACCTCTCCCATTGCTATGATGATGAATAAGACAATATGTTTTCTGCAGTAAGTGTCGTACAAATTTCCAGCATGAAAATCTCAGGTTTTAAAAAAAAATAAAAAAATAAAAAAATATTACGACGTCTTAAAATCTTGAAAAATTAAATTAAATAATCATCAATCTATTCTTGAATAGTTAATAGAATAATAGTTTATGACTTCTATAGTCCAGAATGATGATTATTAAAATCATAATACTAAAAAATAATCCTGTGAAGCTTCTATAGGTGTATTGATGCATCATATCTCTTTAGCTTAGTTTGAATTATCCAGATAAACTTTTGCGCAATACATATTTCCATAATTCCACATTTTATTTATTACATGTTCATTTTCTTTATAGGTTTCTTCTTCAAGGAAATTTATTTTTATTTATTACCTATTCAGCAGTTGTTTCATTATGGTTTAAATTATCAGCTTTAAAATAATTTTTCACAAATGCGTATAACCTATATATTGTTCAGGTTTTCATAACATATGCTTTTTAGAATATCTTCATTAATCTTTACTTAAGATAATTTTCTTACAAGTATTTTAAATGTTTCCTTCAAAAAAGGATATAACATTTACTTTTATAACATGATATTTCCATAAATTTATTATAGAGTATGCTTGTCTTATTGCTTATTAATAGCGGACAAAATTATCTTGCTATATAAAATAATGCGTCTTTACTTTTAATCGGCAAACAGTTTTTCTAATGAGTTTCCCATACAATGTCCACAAAATTAATTTATTCATTTGAATAGTCTTCAATATTATTGAAACTGCATTAATAAATATTATACTCATTTTTAAAATATTATAAGTTGAATATGTTTTCCTTATTAGTATATCCATTTTATTATTGCGAAGTTATATATTAAATTTTGATGAATACTACTGATAATGGAACTTTAAAAATTAGCAAGGCATATTAAATGAAGTTATTATTAATATTTTTATTTTACACTCTCTTTTTATAAATAGTTTTTAAAATAATAATAACCTATTAGCTTTGCAAATAAAATTGTATGAGAGCACTAAAAATTGACTAAATAATAAAATTAAAATTACTATCACCTTGATATCTACTGAGATGATCTGTGCTACCTTTAATACATTTTTTAATCACCCCTGATACCCCCCATGTAATCTGTATTTATATCTTAGAAAATACGTCATCCTATTGGTTGATTCTTACTTTTAATTTGATACCAAATTTGCATAATGTTACAAACTTACACTATTAAATTTCAAAATAAAAAAATATGACATATTAAAACTTCAAAAATATTATTTAAATATTACTTTTAAATCAATTATTACTTTACTAAATTATTTAAATATTTAAAAAGTCTTTTTAAAAACACTATTTAATAAATTATCCCACTCTTAATATTTAATTTATCTATTTTATCTTAAAACAAAATATTTAATTTTTTTTTATTAACTGTACTCATCTTTATTACATTATTTAAAACATTTTATATGATTGTTAACTTAATATTTATTATTTGCTTTTATGATAGGTAATAATTACATCCAATTCTATAATGCAATTTTTAAAATATTTTGAACTTTACTAATAAATACTAGCAAGTGTGTGTAACCATATATTATTATACGAATCACATGACTAATATGACCAATACAGATGGCATCCAATTTTTTTATCTGGGAATAAATAATAAATTGCAACACTAGTTGCATTAAATAAAATAATACAATTATATAAAATTTGGAAGAATAATTTAGAAAATATGGAATTAAATATAACTTTCACTACCAGAAAACTAACTTTTAAAATATATGATATTAATTATAATTATTAAATATGATATATAAAAATAAATGTAACATTTATTTAACTACAAGTTTTAAAACTATTAAATGTAAACTTTTTAAACATACTTTTAAATATTTATAGCTGAGTTATTTATTATGGCCAGCTTTTGCAACCATATGTAATAATATTTTTAGCTTTACTTAACTATTTTAAGGTTATTCATTACACTTTTATGCATTATGTATTTTCATTTAGCTTTAAATTGTACTTAAAGATATTATTAACAAAATATAACTAACACATCAAGAGAACATATTTAAAATTTGAAATTTTTAATAATTTACTGTGATGAACTATTTTTGACCTATAGAAAAGTGGCACAATATATATATATATATATATATATATATATATTGTAACAGGATGGGTTAGGGGGTATAAGAAAGGAGTGAACCTGGAGTGATGGCAAGTCACCATCACTCCCAGTCAATTTAAAATGAAATATCAAATTAATTATTAAAGTAGTGTTTAATAATTCAATATATATGTATAAGCAATTTTATGTATTACAAGAGCATGAGAGATCTTGATATTTCTGTGAGATCAGCCCAGTTAGAACAGCCAGTTACTGATCAATTACTCCTCAGAGCAACTAATTAGTATAATTAACCAGCATTGTCAATAAGTAAAAGTAAAATCAGTAACACAAAAAATAACCACTTATCATCATGAGTGATCCATAATCAAAATAAATCAACAATTAATCTGGTGATTGCAAGTTAAAAAAAAATTAATCTAAAAAAAATGAGCATATTAGATTACCCTGAGAGATCAACATATCTAAATTTAAGTTCACCAGCACTCCAAAAGTAATAACCAATCATCATTATGAATGGCCTACTAAAATAAATCAATCAGCAGTCAATCTTGTGACTAAATTGGAAATGGGTCTGCTGTAGACCAGGCTAACTATTTAGCCCATTGCCAGTTTGGGCAATTATTTAAACATTACTTGGATGCACCATTTAAGTGCTAATCCATCACAATACATAATCTAGAAAAAAATCTAAACAATAATGCTAGGACATTAAACATGATGATCAGTAGCTGGCTGTTCTAACTGGGCTGATCTCACAGAAATATCAAGATCTCTCATGCTCTTGTAATATATCATCATCATCATCATCATTATCAACCATTATCAATCCACTGCAATCTCTCCAAGTTTAATCCATCTTCTCCGATCTTTAGCTTCTCTTCTCCACATCACCCCTGCACACTTTCTTATTTCATCCATCCATCTCACATGTGGTCTCTTTCTGGGTCTTTTACAATCTCTTGGAATCCAGTTTAAAATTTCAATTGTCCACCTATTATCATCTCTTCTAGAAATATGTCCAGCCCAACTCCACTTCAATCTTTTAATTTTTTCAATGTAATATATAAAATTGCTTATATATATTTTGAATTATTAAACATTACTTTAATAATTAATTTGACATTTGATTTTAAATTGACAGGAAATGCTGATGACTTGCTAACACCCCTGGTTCACTCCTTTCTTATATCCCCTACCCCATCCTGTTACAAATGGGATATTAAAACATGCTGATCATCATCAATGCTCTGGCAACTTAGTACCATTAATGTACTGACCAACTATAAACTTAATTTCTAATAAAGACCAAACTAAATGAAATGTAGTGCATGGACTTTGAAAAATATCTTCTTCATGCCAACCCAAGAATCATCATCATCATCATCTGCATTCCTATATACTAAATATAAATCTTCAATTCATATAGCTGTTATGCACAAATTTAGCTCAAGAAGCAAGAACTCTATAATTTATTACTGTGAGCAAGAGAAAAATAAATAAACAAATTAGCTTATTTAAATAATCTTAAGCAATTCATGGGCTTCTCCTACTTCTAAATAACTAGTTTTATTGTGATCATCAAGAGAAAAAAACTAAATTCTAAAATATAAGCTGTCATGATATATGGTTATACACACATTGCATTTCATAAAATAGGAATTGGATAGAATAAAGTAATTAAGGATAGAAAGAATATTTAAAAAAACAAACAAATTATTTAATATCTAATTAACAAAAAAAATGACATGATAGTAAATAATTTTAAACATCCATTTCATCATAAAATAAATAAAGAAATATACAGTTTGATAAAATTATATTAACCTATCAATTAATTTTTATTCATGGGTTAACTTTCAATTCATTAAGTTATTTTTTTAACAATAACTAAAACTTTGCTAAACATTTTCAAAAATCAAAGTAATCTTTGATTCTACCCAGAGGGCAAATTAAGAGCAAAAAAAAACCTTATTGTATTTATGAAACAAAAACAGATTTTCTATTAATAAAAATAAAGTGTGCACAATAATAAAAAATAATACCCTCTGGCCATGGCATTAATGTTGGAGTCCTTTTCACTTCCAGTTTTCTACTCAATTGAGATTCTCCTTGAAGGCTTCTTAGACATAAATAGCTGGTAATTGAAAAATAGCAAAATTTGTCTATTTGGTTTGAATTTTTAGATTAGACAGAATGTATTCTCAGACTCATTGTTTTTGGTTGAAGGTAGGTTGCAGACTACTTAAAGGGGTTTTACCATTCCTATATTTTCTTCTAGTGAAGGTTTGTCACATGGAGGAAGATGAGGTCTAGCTTTTAGTTGAATTTAGCATATGGTTTTTATTGTACAAATCAATTTAGTGCTAAACTCAGTATGCTAAAAGTTTGATACAAAAAACTGCTATTTTATTCAATAGCTTGGTATCAACTGTATTAGGCTTGGACTGCTCTCTCTTCAACAGCTAAGTTAGGAATAATTTCTTCTATTGTCTTTTTCAACAGCATAATTAAGATTTGACAGCTCTCTTCAATAGTTAAGTTAGCAATAAACTACCCAGATACATGTGTATAATCACTAATTCACCACCACCCACATATATTTTTTTTAGAATAATCTTGCCCACAAGCCAATTACAATCTGTTTTTACATTATCATTTTCATGACAATCAATTAAATAAAATTTCATAAAAACTATTATTCACTATATCTCCTTAATTAGATTTAAAACAAGTCAAGAAGTTAAATTTAGCAACATAAAATTTTTGATATTTCTTTATAATTAAAAATCAAATCTTGCAACCAAAAAACAATAACAAGATAATCTGTTAATTGCATTGATTTGAGTTTTTCATTTTATTAAATAGAGATAAAGAAGGAAAAACAACTCTAATTAAAAGTAAAAAATTTACAAAGTTATTAAAATCTTATTTTATTTTTATTTTTCTTTTCTTTTTTTTTTAAAAAAAATACATTTAAATATATTTAATGTTTGAGAATTTTTTTTACTATCATATGGGGATTTTACAACGATTGAGTTAAATAATGACTTTAAGTAATATATATATTAAGGCTACAACCTTAAAACTATGTGCCTGAAAAAATGACAGGGACCTCTGCAAATCTTTAACACAAGATTTATTTAAAAGACAAGAGCATGTGCTTTATAAATATAATTATTATAATGACTTTAAAAAAATTAGTCTAAGAAAATTTAAATATTATTTTCCCCATTAATAAAATAATTTCTTATTCTCAACCTGAGGAACATGCTGTCAACTATCTAATTGTTTATTTTTTTAGTATGGCTATGTAATCAACTGGTTACAATATATATATATATTGTATTAACAATTTTCTGATAAATAATTTAGTATGTTATTTGTACTTCATGGGGGTCAAATTCATAGTAGATCTAGTAAGAATTCAGGTAACTATAAATGTTTCGTGTACCTCAAGATTATGCTAATTAGTCAATTACTATTGGTCAGTAGTTATTCTTAGATGGAATTGTAAAGTAAAAATTGAAAACGTAAAAATCTTCACTAATTAGCCTGGTGAGTAATATTTGTCTTTCTACTACTCTTATAGTGAGAAAAAATTGCCTGAAACGGTTTTGATCTTAAGAGAATTATTTAAAACTATTGTTATTTTATGTACACATCTGTATGCCTACATAATATAAAGAAATTGATGTTACTTTATATTTCTATACAAATTATTAATTATATCAAAAAATATTAAGTTACAAATGGTTTATAGGCTGATCCAGCAATAGCATAACTAAAATGAAGAATCAAACAAATAAAAATAAAATGCAGCTATATATATTTAGTAGGCTTAAAGTTATATGTGAAGTTAAGCATTGTTAGCCGAGAGGTCATCGCACCCGCCTTGCAAGCAAGTAGTTGGTTGCAGACGGGTGTGAGTTCGCGTCCCGGCCGATGCTATGACATATGAAAAAAAAAAGTTATATGTGAAGGAAATGTATCTTTATATTGAAAGTAAAAAATAAATAAATTAAATATTTGTAATTACTGTATGCCAATTATAAAATATGATTGTAAAATTTAGATTTTGAATTTTAATTTTTAAGCTATAAAAAATTTAAATCACTGAAAAATAAGAAAGGAAATATAGTATATTGGGATTGTTAAAAAATAATAGGATTTTTAAAAAATGAACAAATTCGATCACTTAATAGAATTAATGATTTTATTGTAAAAATTAAAAAAAATAAACAACTAGAAATATGGTAGATACATTCAAACAAAATAAGAACATGATAAAGAATCCTAAGCTCAAGTTCATTATTAATGTGTGCGTGTACGCACGCGTCTTTTAAGATGAAATAAATAAGTTCTTATATCATCAGTTTTATTGTATTTTGTTTTTATGAAAGCAATTTTATATGTATGCAAATAAAAAAAAAACATTAGAAAATATTCATTGACTTAATTAATTAATTTGCCAGCAGTAAAATATATGGTCTTATCAAATATAAAAATTTAATTATTATCAAGTGACGTCCGTGTTAATTATTTTAAATGTCGGGAAATAGAAGATGGGGTAATAATGTAAAATATTTCGTGTTGATAATTAAGAAAAGAAATATCATTGTATATATTGATTTTTTTTTTTATTTTGTAAAAATTCCTGGGGTTAGTTTTATCTCTTGTGATTTTCAGAGGTTTTAACTTCTCAGCTTGAGATTTTTAATTCATTTGTATGCAAATAAATATGTCTGAATTTGACGTTTTACGAGGTAAATGTAATGTTTACTAATAATAACGACAGTGGAGACCTCCTAAAATAATAACCACGTTACATAACATAACTGATTAATGCAATGAATATTTAAACACTTCTGTATACCATTTTGAATGCGGATGATTAATTAAAATTTATTATATTATTAGAAAATGCTTGTCTCATTGTTTATTTGTCTAAAAATTTCCCGTAAAATTTTTCACTTTGTGTAGAGAATCTAAAAAATTTAAGATCATTATTTATTATTTTATTTTAAATTAGAATTTTAAAATTGTTGCTTAATTATTAGATTTTTTTCTTTCTGATTTTTGGCATAAACTAAAATTTCAAAAAGGTTTTTCTTTTAGATAGTCGAAATATGTTTATTTCCCACTGGACCGTTGCAAGTGAATAATTAATTATCATTGTTATTCTCCGCCTATGAGTTAAATCATTGCTTCTAAAGAACCTTGAATACAAGATGCAATAATGATTAATATTAATTGTTGATCCCACGATTTTTGTTACCTTTCGTTATAAAATTTATCGCATATATATATATAATCCTCAACAGATTTTTTAAAATAAAACTATTTACTGTAAGTATATATCATGTATAGATCTTTAAAAAAATAAAACAATTAAATGGTTTTATTGCTGGAGAGTTCATATGAAGTTTGTGCTCAGGAAATTCCGGCATTGGAAACGATCCGAGGATCAGACATTCCATATTCTAATACTCTACTACTGCATGTAACAAAGCAAGGCACCCAATGCAAGAACCTCATCTTCAGAGTGTGACATTTTACCACTGCACTAAACCACACAGGACATAAAAGCAATAAATACTAGTTCATTTTTGTTATAAGTGTATTGTTTTCTTTTTGTGCAGATATAGTGAAAGTTATATTTATATTCATTGTCATTTTTAATTAATAATTGAACAACTGCAGGCTGAAGGTCTCTCCAAATTTAACTATATTTTAGATCCATAGCCACTCTTCTTCACAAGCACTAATAAACTTTCTTATTTGTTTTATCTAATTCACATGTGGTCTCTTTCTACATTTTTTAATCTCTTGGGATTTTTTTCTAGCAATATGTCCAATTCAGCTTCATTTCAGACTCTTAATTCTGCCAAGATATCACTAATACATATATGTTATCTTATACAAGTATTTGACTTTTGATTTTCTTGTTGCTCTTGATATCTGTTTATACTTTATTGAGTGACTTCAAATCTCTATATTCTTGTTCTGTTAAGAGTCTTAGCTTCAAGTCCATAAGCCACAACTGATAAAACACACCTATTAAAATCTTTCTTTTTCACATAGGCAGACATAATTATTTTTAATGTTAAGTTATTTCCACCAAAATACTCTATCCAAGTTTAATTTTATTATTAATTTCACCTTAAATGTATTCATCTGTATGATTAATCCAACCAAAGTATTTGTAGTGGATGAATTGATTTAACTCTTCATTATCAATATTTTTTTTTTTTTTTTGGAAAATCCATTGAACATTGCTTTACTCTTTATAATATTTATTTTTGGCCCTATTTTTTAATTTTTTATTTGATAACTTTTGCAGTATTTATATTTTTTCAATATATATTATATCGAAGATTTTCACAGGCTATAGATATAAATGAATTACTATCTGGGTACATTCGTGTATAATTTATTTAAAATATACATATAAACTGATGTTTCAACGGTTTTTTATTTTATATTATAAAATCCCCCCCCCCCATAATTAAAATACATGGTAAAATGTGAACTGAAATTTTCTTTTAAACAAACAATAACATTGTTATTTATTCAGTTAAAAAGTTCATGTTGTAATTAACTAAGAAAAAATATTTGAAATAATTTTAAAGATAATGAAATTCACACATATATGAAAGTCTTATTCAATGGGATGAGAGTAAAATAATTCATATATAATTATTTATTGCGTCATAGAAAAAAATAACCAAGATGAGATAATTGTTTGCATATTTCTCATCATTCTCCTCTCACATAAGATGATAATGATTATTATCAATCTGAAAACGCCATGTAAAACAAAAAGGATTACACCATAATAAACAAATACTGATGAAATATTTGTAATCAAAGAGATCTCGGATGTATTTGTGAATTTCACATTTTAAAATCTTTAACATCAGAACTAACCATCTTTGTAAAAAAAATCTAAACTATTTTCTAATTTATTATATTTTGTGATGAAACTTCAGTCATCAAATAAATTAATAATCCAGGTATTTAAGCATCTAGTTCATGTAATAAGTCAGGATTCAAAGGATGATTCCAAAATTTTGATTTTTATAAATATTGCAATGTAAAGAACTTCAAGATAAGGAATTCATGATTAAAGCTGAGATCTGATCAAGAATATATATTATCATGATTCATCTGTATATAATTAACAGTACTAGTGTACTATTGTTTTAATCAGGCAAGATCTGAATAATGAATGCTATTTAAAAAAAAAAAAAACATTGTAGAGGTACTGCAAGCAACAGTACATAATAAAATTAAAGTTTCAACCAATAAAAAAATAGGAAAAGAAAAATTTAAAACATGAAAGTGGAATGTAATATTAGGTGAAAAAATCAATATAGAAACAACAAGTATTATAATTAATAAGCTTGTAAAGTTTCTCTAAATAGAATATAATTTATGCCATCATATTGGTTGATATAATCTGGCTTGGTGGAGAAGGTCACATTTATATAAGATCTTGGTGTTTGAAAAATCTATATTATGATAGCTATCTATATCATGGAGTGAGTGCTCATAATAATAAGTATTGCTTAACTGTATTGGCATGTTTATCATTTGCAGCATTGATGCAATAATTAGTTATATTCACATGAGGCATTACAAACTCCACATAAGATATCATAAATTTCATTGGCCTCAACAGGGGTTGAGTTTTTGAGCCTAAAAAAAGTGTTGTCAGTTTTTTGAATAGTGGTATATGTTATTCTTATGTTGTAGTGTTTCAAAATATGTCAAATATTTCTGTAGTTGCTTTTATACAAAAATTTCAAAGTCTAATAAATTTCTGCCTTTTTTCTGATTTTTTAAATATTATTATTAATACCAATATTTGGCCTAAATTAAAGCTTTATTTATGATTTGATTATTGTAACCATTAGCTAAGAAGATATTACTTATATAATTTATTTCTTCCTTTAGAAATAATTTATGTAACTTCAAAGACTCAGGGAGCTTTATCTCAGAAAATATAATATAAAATATATGTACAATTGTATTAGAAACAAGCTTTATATTGTATAATTAGAAAAGTATGCCTAGCATGTTTTCCACTACTTTTTCATAATAGTCACAATCATGGCATTGATTGTGAAAAGAAAATTGTGATATTTATTAGGGAATAAATCATATAATAATGCTAAATGCAAAGTGAAGGAAGTCTGGCATATCACCAGAGATGCACACGCAATTAACAAAAAAGATTTCTGCATCTTCCTTTCAAAAAAATGGCCAATATAAGTAACTTTATCATTCAAATATAAAATTCTCTATTTCCTAATAAATACCACAATTTTATTCTCACAGTCAATGTTGTGATTATGATTCTTATGATTAAATAGACAAAAGCATGCTAGTCATACTTTATTATTTATACAATATAAAGCTTGTCTCTACTATGGTTGTATGTATATTTTGTATTAAATGATTTAAGTCAAAATTTAACTATTCTAGTAAAAAAAAATTTTGCTACAAAAAAAATCTCAGCTGGTTGATGATGAGATGAAAATAGTAATATTGGAGTGTGTGTTTTTTTTCTGAAAGTAGAAAATGATAAAAATTGTTATTTAATTATGGGTACATCAAGCATGAAAGTTTCCCATCTCTCTGTCTTTACTGTAAATTTAATGTGATGTTAGATATCTATTTATGTGCTGGAAAAAACCATATAACTTATCTTTATCACAATTCGAGGCAGAAAAAAAAGTCATCTATGCATCTGAATCAAATAAAAAGTTTATAATTGCTATTTCTAAAAAGTAAATTTCTGCCTAGTCTGTAAATAAAACAGAAATCACTGCTGAGATAAGCCCATTGATATGCCATAAATCCATTTATAATAGAATCAATTGTATGTCAAATAAATGAACAAAAGACGATGTTTAAATGCAAAGCTGAGTGTGTTTTCAAAAACTATGTTGATCAGAATATTTGAAACGAAGAAACAATGTCTAAATTCACTAGTCAGCCATAACCTTAAAATTTTTTAATGTGGAATAAAATATATAGAGTTATATATGTATGATTTTATAGATGTTATAGTAGGTTGTATTATATCTGTCAAATATGTAGTTACAATCTATATGGAAGATACTATGCATTTAATATAAGTCAGTTGAGAGTATTTTTAAATGTATCCATAGAATTTTAGACAAGTGGAAGACTTTTAATGGGGAACAATTCTGATTTTTTTTATTTATTTCTTTTTTAATGGTTTGTAACAGGTAGTATTAACTTTGTCTGCCTAAATTATTGTAATAGACTTGTATTAGAGACTGCCTTCCTACCTTTGAAGAACTTTAATTTAAACAGCTATGGAGCATTATAATCTGATAAGTTATATTATAGTCTTAGCTAACTTTGTGTATAATGGGTAACATTTGGTACTCCTATGGATTTCTTTTTTTGTTGATTTGCTTTTGGATTAAATAGAAATTTGCATTTTAGAATCTGTGCATTTAAAATATTTTATTTGACTCAGATACATAGATGATATGTATATGAATTTTTTTCATACAAACATTGTATCCATCCTCACATTAAATTTACAATGGAGACAGAGACTAATAGGAAACTTTCTTTCTTTGTTATTCTCATTATCAAATAAAAATAAAAATAATTTTTTTTTATAATAAGTGTATTTATTTACTGTGTACTGAAAAGGAAAAAAAAGTTTCTTGAACCATAACTGTGGTTTTGATACTTAACTTGCAATAAAAGTGTCAAGCATTGGTGGCTGAACGGGTAGCACAGCAGCCTTACAAGCAGTTATCCCAGGGTTCGCTTCCTGGTCGATGCTTTGACACATTAAAAAAAAAACTTGCAATAAAAGTATGTGTGTGTAATGGTCCAGAAATTAACTTTACTTAATTAATTTCTATACATCCAACCCTTTTATTTCAATTTTTTGCCTTTTAATAAATGGTAAATAAAATCAATTTATATATATATATATATTTCTGTTAATTTTTGATTTTTAATATTGTCCCATAAACAAAAGTGTTTATTATAAACAATTTTTCTATATATTAATGTTAACTGTATAGTATTGAGATCTTTCACATATTTATTCCAATTTTAATTAAAACAAAATAAAAGCAGTCTGATTAATATTGAAACTTTTTTAAAAAAAAAATACTTTATATTTATTTTAATGATCTTTTAAAATTGAAATAAAAACAAATCTTGATTTTTTTAAAAACATATTTGACTTTTTTTTTCATTGAAAAAGTGTTTTTTAAATTACAGTCCAAAATTATTGTAAACAAACTTTACTTAATACATATGATTTTATTTTAAATTGGTTTGACATTTATAGTTCATACATATGTCACTTAATATTTTTGCAATAAGTTAATATGTATGTTCCTTATATATCTATCATATTTAGTAAGTGTACATATGTGTGTAATAAAACACTAAGTGAATTAAAATATGAGGACATCCTTTCTGATGGAAAGTGTTTGACATTTTTGCTTTTCATTGGAAAAGATGATTTTTTTATAATATGCTTAACCAAACTACTTTATTTAGTAAGAATAATTTTGCATTAAATTTTAACGCTTAAAAATAAATATTTAAAATTTCCTCTATCCAGTGGTCCAGATTTAAGAAACTATGCATCTATCTAAAATATTTTAGTATCATATTGCATTTTCAGTGATTTATATGTAATGTATCAAATTTGATCAAATTATATTGAAACAGAAATTTTAAAATTTTATTCTAATTTAACATATTGCCCTCTCATGCTTATTACTGAAAGCATATTGAAGTTCTAAAAGTGTCTTTTAAATATGATATTACAAATATTTAGAATTTTCTTCAACCAATAGTCCAGATTTAAGATACTTGGTCATTTACCTAGGATATGTTAATATCATATTGTGTTGCCAATGATTTATATCAAATGTACCAATTTTAACAAATTTTATTGAATGTAAATATATTAAATCTTGATTTTAAAATTTTATTCTAACTTAAATGTAAGTGTTTACAAACAGGCAGAGATTGTAACATAAATAAAAGCAATTGAAAAACAGAATAATCTTTTGTCATTTTTTATTTTCAGAAAAAATAAACACAAAGCAAGATACTTAAAATTTTCATGTCTTCCTCAAACATTTCACATCTTTTCTACAGCAAAAACTTTTTATTAAGGTAGTTAACCTTTCATTTATATATATTATTTAGAGGGAAAAATAAATTATATAAGCAATTTATTGTTAGCTAATGTTATAATAATGGAATCATAAATAAAGCCTTAACTAATACCAAACTAATTGCAATAAAAAGGCAAGAGAAAAAAAGGAATTATACACAATATGTATTTTCAAATATTATAACATAATATTAATATATACCAGCATTAACATTCTGTATAGACACAAGGAGTCAGTTTTCTTTAGGCCAAGGTGTTTATGAATTCCATCTGAAATTTATGAGGCTTCTTATGTGAATATTAGGAATTGTCACATCAATTTAGGAGTGATATAGTATGACAATGCAGTTAATCAGCAATTGTAATCATCAATATTCTGACTCTATGCTATGGATTCTAATCATATCACAGATTTTTTAAGCACCACACCCTATACAGATGTAACACCCTCCATCAAAGACAAATAAGAGACACTATTGTCATTATTATGAAACCTGATTATGCCAATAAATATGGAGATTATAAATCGATTAATAGAAATACCTGTTGATATTTTATCAAATTTCTTATTTACAATCATCTCACATTATCATATTTTAAAACTTTATGTTCTTGTTTTTTATTTATTGAACTTCTAATTTTGATATATGTGCTGTTTCTCATAGCATTTCTACAATTAATTTTTTTAAACATTCATTATGCCATAAATAATGGGTATAATTCAGCTGAAATATCAGTAAGACAACACTGTTAATTATACATGGATGAAACTGGATAATATTTTACCTTGTATCTGTTGCCAAGAAAATGATTGTTTTAAGTTAATAAACCTTTATTAAATGGGTATGTTTACACAACTCCAAATGTTGATAAAATATGGGATAAAAGGCTAAATTACTTTATAATTTGGCTTTTCTATTAGTGTGTAAAGATCATAACATTATATTCAGCTGTTTAAGCATTATACAAAAAATTATAGGATTAAAATAATTCTCCAAAAACAAGTAAAATTATTATAATGTATTTAATTAAAAAACTCATTACAAACTAGATACATTAAATTATTATTGGATTTATATTTACCTATTATTAAAAAAATATATCTTTTACTGTGGTCTAGTTTTAAATGTATTACAGTTCAAAAATACATTACAAAATTAGGCTTGACTACAACTAAACATAAAAAATTTATAAGCACTGTTAAAAGTACACTCTTCAAAAGCTATACCTTGGAATCATTTTAATTTGTCAAAGAAAAATATAGATGAGATTTTAAAAATTTTTCTTTAAAATTTTTCTAAGAAATTCAATATGTAATAATAAATTTGTTTCATCAGTTCTTCATAATTAATAAAATATGCTTCAATGTATAAAGGTGAAATTACTAAATTCTAAATCTTAATATTGACTAAGCATTTTCAAATCCTGTTTACTCCATATTCATAGCCTTAATATGTATTAAACTCATGTATTTGAATGCTCCAGAGCTGAGATAGTATTTATGTCACTAGCAAAAAAGTAAGTCTCCTTAATTTTCATTTTGGCATCATTTCTCTCATTATACACTATCTCAGCCCTGGAGGGTTTAAATATATGAGTTTAATACATATTAAGGCTATGAATATGTATTAAACATGGTCTGAAAGTGCTAAGTCAATATTAAGATTTAGAATTTAGTAATCTCACCTTTATACGTTGAAGCATATTTTATTAATTAAAATTTTTTGAATAACTATTTGAGATAATTATTTATTATATGGAGTCAGTTCTTGATCACTAAATGATTGATATAGCTAGAACTAAGATTTGTAATATTTTTTAAAAAAATACACTTTCTAAAAATAATATTTCAAAAAGAGAAAAGCAGACTCTAATTACAATAAAATCAGATAAGTCCATTACTGTATTTCCAGAAAACAAAGGTAATGCTATTGACATCATGGATCATGGCATATAGATGAATAAAATTCTGGTTCTGCTACTAATAATACTTATGTAAAAAATAAATCAAGATCTAATTATAAACAAAATTATTCCCCATGAAAAATATTCCATTTATCCCAAATTTTACAAACTGTTAAAAATATACAAAGTAGATATCTTTCTCCATGTATCTTCTATATAATTTTTATCTAAACATTTGGCTGTTATATTATAATATAACTATACTTTGTATAAAATCATGTTGTTGTCAAGCATTGTTAGTTGAAAGGTCATCGCAGCTGCCTTGCAAGCAAGTAGTTGGTTGTAGATGGTTGTGGGTTCACTTCCCGGCCGATGCTATGACATATGGAAATAAAATCATGTAAAAATCTCTACACAGTTTATTTCTATATAAAAAAATTAAAGATTAAAACAACTGATATATTTTTTAACTTTGATGATGTTTATTGCTTACAAATATTCTGATTAACAAATTTTTAAACTTAGTTACTCAGTGCTGATATTTTATAGATCATATTAGACTTTATTTAAACATTAACCTTTGAATATTTATTTTGTGTACCATAGGCAACATTAAAATCATATTTTCAATACTGCAATAATATTATGATAAAGTTTCTCATATCAAGGATGCTTGCTGATTTATTTATGAAGGACACAGAAATTCATGCTTTAAAATCAGCATCTTTAATTATTTTATTTTTCTCTATGCATAAATGATACCTTTGTTAAAGATAAACCATATTATTTCTTATTATAGATAGATAGTATCTATCCTTACATTAGGTTCACAATAAAGATAAAGATTTGTGTGTAACTTCTCTTCTTTGAATACTCATTATGAAAACAGAATCATCTTTTGTTATTTTCTTTTTATTTTCAGAAAAACAAATACATGTAGGTAGATACTTAACATTTTCATCTCACCAACAAGTAACTCACATATTTTCTGTAGCAAAACCCTCTTTACTAAACTAGTTAAACTTTCAGATAAATCATAATATTAAAACAAGAGATAACAGAAGCTATGACTTGTATTTGTTACATAATAGCATATATGGAAAATATTGGATAAACTTTGAGATATTATAGCATTAGAACAACATATAACTCCAATAATAAAAGGGTAACATTTTATCTAGACATAAAAACTTGATCACATAAAAACTTGATCCCTCTTGAAGATGAAGAACTATACAAAATCTCTTGTGTAATATGTGGTGCCTCTTTATAAACAATTATCACACTAGTATTAAAAGAGATGAATATAATATTGTTGTAACAAAGCATTCATCATCAACTGTACTGACATCCAATGCTACAGATATTGGTGGTATTATAAGTTTTTCAAACACCATTTTAGATGCGATTCCACTAAAGAGAAAATCAGAAAATCCATTTAGATTTCTAAGAAAGCTGATGATGAATGTAAAATACTCATTTGGAAAAAAAAATTAAAATCCATTAATAAAAATATCTGTTGCTTTTATATTTATTTTCTCATCTACTATCACTTCACACTTTTCCATTTAAAATGTTTCCATTCATATTTTGCTTGTTTGAAACTTTAATCATATTGCATATTTTGGTGTCAGCAGTGTCTCTACAATTCATTTCCCAGTTGATAAATAATATTCAGTTGAAATATTGGTGTGATAGTATCGATGAACATAGTTAATATATGTCTGTTTTTTAATAAAAATTTACATTTTAAATTTTATATTGTATGGTTGTGAAATATGAACAGTGAATAATAAAATTAAGAACAGATTGGAAGCCTTTGATATATGGATATATAGATGAATGGAAAAAAATCAGTTGGATAAATAAAATAATATATTAAGTTTTGAAAACAGTAAATGAAAAAAGAAAATTGACTGAGAAAATTAGAAAGAGAAAAGAGAAACTGAATTGGACATATATTAAGAAGAAAGTAAAATTTAATGAAAGATGATTTAGACAGAATGGTAAGTTGAAGCAGGAAGAAAGTATGGAAAAGATTGACATTGTTAGATGGTATGAGATGGGAAGAGTCACATAGAATTGAAGAACTGGACAATGGAGAAAGTCCAGTGGGAAAATGGATGAATTGATGATGTGATTACCCTCTGGACATGACCACTGGACAGAATATTTCTGAGGATATGAATATTAAAATTCATAAGAAAAGTTTGCCCTCTGATATTTGTTACTAATTTTTTAAAAGAATTTTCAACTTTGGTAATTTATATGATATAGTTAATAACAGTCTGTTAATAGCTTAAGCACTATTGATGTTCATATTTCTGGGTTCATCTATAGAAAAAAATTAAGTTTATTTCAGATTTGCTTTTGTCATTAAAAATTCCATGTATTTTATCTATAGAGGTAAGTTTTATATAATTAAAGAACAAAGGAAAGAATTATTAATAAAAAATATAAATATTTAAAATTGTTAGGGACATTTGTTTGTAGTAGAAAAACAACAAATCGAAAAATTGTTGAATTAATTTAATAGTTTCTATCCTTCTATAAAATATACTCTGGAAGAAGGATGCTTGGATTTTGTTCAATTAAATTTATTAGATTTATTAGTAGTAGGATATTAAAAAGATATTTTATTATATAATCATTATGTTAAGAGTAAGAACTTTTATTAAATATGATAGATTGCAGGCAACATATTGTAGAAATTTGATATATATATGAGGGTTGGTTCAAATCCTCCTATTCAATTTTTTTTTATAATGAGTCTAATTTTTATTATTATTATTTTTTATTTTTTTCTAAGAGCAAGATTAATTAGGCATAGCAGATCATGCATGTACTAATGACCATATGATTAAGTGGGAAAATACAAAGATATTGGATAAAGAGGAAAAATGCATAGAAGAAAATTCAAGGAAGCTGCTCATATGATAATGGTAAATAATCCTATAAGTTAACCCAGTGTGGCAATACACAATGTATGGAAGCCTCTAATTAATTTTGCTCTTAGGAAAAAAAAAAAATAGACTCATTATAAAAATAAAAAAAATTTAAGGACTCTGGAGGATTTGAACCAACCCTTATATATAAATATGTCAAATTTCTACTATATGTTACCTTTGACAGAATAGCTCAGTTGGTAGAGCATTTGGCTTAAATTCAATATTCAAGAATCTAAAGGTGGGAGTTCAATCTCTAAGCAAATATTGTCACTGTGCATATAGGCCAGCAACACCTGAAGGAGAGTGGAGAATAATACTACTCGAAATGTTGTGTAATTACTAACCTGTATTGTCTATTTGTGTGTTATTACTAGCAAGCTGTTTGTATTTGGAAAGTTTAAATAAAGTTTAAAATTTTCTATACATTCAACATTCACTCATAAATGGTGGAAATAGTACGACATATTACATCTGATTACAGTTATTTAGATTAAGAAATGAATTACATTAATTAAGATTCAGACAAGTTTTATGTTTTAATTTTAGGAATGACTTAATTAGCTTCACCATTCTTTAGATTACAGTAGTAAGTTAGCTTGATATTTAATTTACAGTTTAAAGATTAATTTATAAAGCTCTGCAGTTTATGAAGAATGTTACCAATCTATTCTGCAGCTTGAACTTCAGGCACTTGGAGCTAAGCAAAGTGACACTCATTTCTGCATAGGTTGCTTGGTGATAGAGTATTCTTTTGATAGCAGGAAGTGACTGTAAACTCTCTGTCCCAGTGATGATGATCAGATAGATGCCATGGTAGCATGTAGGATAGGAAAGGAGATGATTATTTTTCCACAGGAAGAAATGGGAAATCTACAGCCCTCCTACTCACTCATTATAAAATTCAATCAGGCATGGATTCTGGTGGCAAATATATATAAATTATACAGAGTATCTTCTTAAGTGTCAAAATATAGGTTATTTATACTAATTTTAAATCCTATATTATTTTTTTACAAGATGGATTCACAGCAGGGTGAATCCATTAGCACTTATTTAAAATTTCAATTTTAAATTTGTAAAACTGATGCAACTATTGTTTAACATTTTAAGTCAAATAAATTTAGCTTGGTTTGGCCAACTCGATTCCCAAAGAAATCTAAAATAGTGCCGGTTCAGTGCCATTTGTTAACAGTTTTGAAAATATTATTGCATACATGTGGCATGATTTTTATATACTATCACCTATTTTAAATCTAGAAATTTAGCAATTCTTTTAATCAACATTTTGTTATATATGTAATATATATATAAAACTATGTTTATGCTGATATACATATACTTAAGGGAATTTAAGTTAGTAAAATATTCATATGAGAGTAATCATATACGTTTATTTTTAAGAAGATGGAATTTATATGTGCTCGAATATAATATTGAAAGAATAGATTGTGATATTTAAATTTGAATCTTATATTCAATAAAAAAAAATTAATCTAATTATGATAGAGTTATAAGTAATATTAATTTGTGAGACATCATAGTCGATTATGGGTAAGAGAAATAAGAAACTAATGTAGATTGGAGGTTAAGGCAAGGAATATTGCATTGATAAAATTAGAAATAGGAAGTTAATAGCTGAATTGATTATACAAAACAAATATTAGGATTTTATTACTTTAAAATATACAAAAAAACTACATCAACATTTAGGGTAATATTGTAAACTTTAAATATAAATTATTTCAAGATAAGGTCAGTTGTTATATTTAAATGAAAGTGTATTCTATAATATTTTAATTTTTATTTAGTTACAGGGTTAATAATAAAGCTACGGAAAAATTGAATGTAAAGTAAAAAGAAAGATCAAATGATAAATGTCATAAGATATAAAAACAGATAAATCTATGATATTTCATAATATTACAATAAGATTATTTTGTTTAAGAAAGAAAACAATAACATATTTTAAAATCTTTTATACTTTTGAAGTATAATTTATAAGGAATAATAGGTATAAATAAAAGTCTATAAAAAGAGAGTGATTATTTAATAACTATACATAATTTATTATATAAGAAAATAAAATTCAATATAATAATAAAACCATATCTTATAATAATGGGGTATTGAGTTTAATTAAAATGGATGTAAATATATATAAAAAAATAGTCAAAATAAAAGTCATAGATCAATTCATAGATCACATGACCCTATCTCTTAAGCTTGTAAGTTATAAACAGTGAGGATTGCCAATTCCTCTACAAGCTTTATGATAAATGTTTAGCCAGAGCCAGCACTTAAAATATCTCTGTCAGGAACCCCTCCCCAAACCCCTGACCATGGTTTTGTGCTTTGGCACTCCTCAGAGAGGTGTCAGGGTAGGTTCAGACACTAGATCTAAAAATACCAACCCAAAGCTAAGCACTTAGCTAAAAGTTATCTATTGAGTGGAAAATCTGAAATTTTCAGACATGTACATGTCTTCAAACCCAGCAATCCAACTCAAATAGCTATATGGGACTGATAGATCTTCAGCCATGCCATATAGTAGTAGTCATAGCAATATAAAATTGCATAAGACTTTTTGGCAGAGACTATAAATAGTCAAAATAAAAGTCATAGATCAATTCATAGATCACATGACCCTATCTCTTAAGCTTGTAAGTTATAAACATTGAGGATTGCCAATTCCTCTACAAGCTTTATGATAAATGCTTAGCCAGAGCCAGCACTTAAAATATCTCTGTCATGAACCCCTCCCCAAACCCCTGACCATGGTTTCATGATTTGGAACTCCTCAGAGAGGTGTCAGGGTAGGTTCAAACACTAGATCTAAAAATACCAACCCAAAGCTAAGCACTTAGCTAAAAGTTATCTATTGAGTGGAAAATCTGAAATTTTCAGACATGTACAAGAGTTCAAACCCAGCTATCCTACTCAAATAGCTATATGGGGCTGATAGATCTTCAGCCATGCCATATAGTAGTAGTCACAGCAATATAAAATTGCATAAGACTCTTTGGCAGAGACAATAAATAGTCAAAATAAAAGTCATAGATCAATTCATAGATCACATGAACCTATCTCTTAAGCTTGTAAGTTATAAACAGTGAGGATTGCCAATTCCTCTACAAGCTTTATGATAAATGCTTAGCCAGAGCCAGCACTTAAAATATCTCTGTCAGGAACCCCTCCCCAAACCCCTGACCATGGTTTCGTGCTTTGGCACTCCTCAGAGAGGTGTCAGGGTAGGTTCAGACACTAGATCTAAAAATACCAACCCAAAGCTAAGCACTTAGCTAAAAGTTATCTATTGAGTGGAAAATCTGAAATTTTCAGACATGTACATGTCTTCAAACCCAGCTATCCAACTCAAATAGCTATATGGGGCCAATAGATCTTTAGCCATGCCATATAGTAGTAGTCATAGCAATATAAAATTGCATAAGACTTTTTGGCAGAGACTATAAATAGTCAAAATAAAAGTCATAGATCAATTCATAGATCACATGACCCTATCTCTTAAGCTTGTAAGTTATAAACAGTGAGGATTGCCAATTCCTCTACAAGCTTTATGATAAATGCTTAGCCAGAGTCAGCACTTAAAATATCTCTGTCAGGAACCCCTCCCCAAACCCCTGACCATGGTTTCGTGCTTTGGCACTCCTCAGAGAGGTGTCAGGGTAGGTTCAGACACTAGATCTAAAAATACCAACCCAAAGCTAAGCCTTTAGCTAAAAGTTATCTATTGAATGGAAAATCTGAAATTTTCAGACATGTACATGTCTTCAAACCCAGCTATCCAACTCAAATAGCTATATGGGGCTGATAGATCTTCAGCCATGCCATATAGTAGTAGTCATAGCAATATAAAATTGCATAAGACTTTTTGGCAGAGACTATAAATAGTCAAAATAAAAGTCATAGATCAATTCATAGATCACATGACCCTATCTCTTAAGCTTGTAGGTTATAAACAGTGAGGATTGCCAATTCTTCTACAAGCTTTATGATAAATGCTTAGCCAGAGCCAGCACTTAAAATATCTCTGTCAGGAACCCCTCCCCAAACCCCTGACCATGGTTTCATGCTTTGGCACTCCTCAGAGAGGTGTCAGGGTAGGTTCAAACACTAGATCTAAAAATACCAACCCAAAGCTAAGCACTTAGCTAAAAGTTATCTACTGAGTGGAAAATCTGAATTTTTCAGACATGTACATGTCTTCAAACCCAGCTATCCAACTCAAATAGCTATATGGGGCTGATAGATCTTCAGCCATGCCATATAGTTGTAGTCATAGCAATATAAATTTGCATAAGACTTTTTGGCAGATACTATAAATAGTCAAAATAAAAGTCATAGATCAATTCATAGATCACATGACCCTATCTCTTAAGCTTGTAAGTTATAAACAGTGAGGATTGCCAATTCCTCTACAAGCTTTATGATAAATGCTTAGCCAGAGTCAGCACTTAAAATATCTCTGTCAGGAACCCCTCCCCAAACCCCTGACCATGGTTTCTTGCTTTGGCACTCCTCAGAGAGGTGTCAGGGTAGGTTCAGACACTAGATCTAAAAATACCAACCCAAAGCTAAGCACTTAGCTAAAAGTTATCTATTGAGTGGAAAATCTAAAATTTTCAGACATGTACATGTCTTCAAACCCAGCTATCCAACTGAAAATATTATATGGGACTGATAGATCTTCAGCCATGCCATATAGTAGTAGTCATAGCAATATAAAATTGCATAAGACTTTTTGGCAGAGACTATAAATAGTCAAAATAAAAGTCATAGATCAATTCATAGATCACATGACCCTATCTCTTAAGCTTGTAAGTTATAAACAGTGAGGATTGCCAATTCCTCTACAAGCTTTATGATAAATGCTTAGCCAGAGCCAGCACTTAAAATATCTCTGTCATGAACCCCTCCCCAAACCCCTGACCATGGTTTCATGATTTGGCACTCCTCAGAGAGGTGTCAGGGTAGGTTCAGACACTAGATCTAAAAATACCAACCCAAAGCTAAGCACTTAGCTAAAAGTTATCTATTGAGTGGAAAATCTGAAATTTTCAGACATGTACATGTTATATTTTTATATTGGACTATTTCCATCATCTAATATGTGTGTTGAATGTCTTTAGAAAAGTTTAATTTTTAGTTAAATATTCCAAATGCATTCAACTGTTAGTAATATCACAGCAAACAGGTTAGTATATGCACCAACTGTTAGTAATATCACAGCAAACAAATGTTAATAATATCACATTAAACAGGTTAGTATATGCACTAACTGTTAGTAATATCACAGCAAACAGGTTAGTATACGCACAACGTTTCGAGAGGTATTTTTCTCCCCTCTTCTTCAGGTGTTGAGGTATTTTTCTCCCCTCTTCTTCAGGTGTTGCTGGCCTGACCAGTGACAGTACTAGCATGGGATTCGAACCTGGGTCCTTAGATTCTTGATTATTGAAATTTAAGGTAACGCTCTAACCAACTGAGCCATCCTGCCAAAGGCAACAGTATGTAGTAATTTCATATACTTATCTATGAGGTTCCTCCTGATTTCTCCACTTTTTCCTCAGAGCAAAGTTGATTAGTGATTTCCATACATTATGTATAGTCACACTAGGTTGGCTTATGGGATTTTTTGCCATTGTCATGTGAGCAGCTTCTTTAAATTTTCTTCTTTGTACCTTTTCTTCTTTATCCAATATTTTTGTATTTTCCCAATTGAACGTATGTTCATTGGTCCATACATGGTCTGCTACCTTAGACACGTTCAATTGTGAAAATACAAAAATATTGGATAAAGAAGAAAAGGTACAAAGAAGAAAATTTAAAGAAGCTGCTCACATGACAATGGCAAAAAATCCCATAAGCCAACCTAGTGTGACTATACATAATGTATGGAAATCACTAATCAACTTTGCTCTGAGGAAAAAGTGGAGAAATCAGGAGGAACCTCATAGATAAGTATATGAAATTACTACATACTGTTGCCTTTGGCAGGATGGCTCAGTTGGTTAGAGCGTTACCTTAAATTTCAATAATCAAGAATCTAAGGACCCAGGTTCGAATCCCATGCTAGTACTGTCACTGGTCAGGCCAGCAACACCTGAAGAAGAGGGGAGAAAAATACCTCTCAAAACGTTGTGCGTATACTAACCTGTTTGCTGTGATATTACTAACAGTTAGTGCATATACTAACCTGTTTAATGTGATATTATTAACATTTGTTTGCTGTGATATTACTAACAGTTGGTGCATATACTAACCTGTTTGCTGTGATATTACTAACAGTTGAATGCATTTGGAATATTTAACTAAAAATTAAACTTTTCTAAAGACATTCAACACACATATTAGATGATGGAAATAGTCCAATATAAAAATACAGCTAGAACACCATCATCACAAACCTTCAGAAAAACACAATGTACATGTTATGTCTTCAAACCCAGCTATCCAACTCAAATAGCTATATAGGGCTGATAGATCTTCAGCCATGCCATATAGTAGTAGTCATAGCAATATAAAATTGCATAAGACTTTTTGGCAGAGACTATAAATAGTCAAAATAAAAGTCATAGATCAATTCATAGATCACATGACCCTATCTCTTAAGCTTGTAAGTTATAAACAGTGAGGATTGCCAATTCCTCTACAAGCTTTATGATAAATGCTTAGCCAGTGCCAGCACTTAAAATATCTCTGTCAGAAACCCCTCCCCGAACCCCTGACCATGGTTACATGCTTTGGCACTCCTCAGAGAGGTGTCAAGGTAGGTTCAGACACTAGATCTAAAAATACCAACCCAAAGCTAAGCACTTAGCTAAAAGTTATCTATTGAGTGGAAAATCTGAAATTTTCAGACATGTACATGTCTTCAAACCCAGCTATCCAACTCAAATAGCTATATGGGGCTGATAGATCTTCAGCCATGCCATATAGTAGTAGTCATAGCAATATAAAATTGCATAAGACTTTTTGGCAGAGACTATAAATAGTCAAAATAAAAGTCATAGATCAATTCATAGATCACATGACCCTATCTCTTAAGCTTGTAAGTTATAAACAGTGAGGATTGCCAATTCCTCTACAAGCTTTATGATAAATGCTTAGCCAGAGCCAGCACTTAAAATATCTCTGTCAGGAACCCCTCCCCAAACCCCTGACCATGGTTTCCTGCTTTGGCACTCCTCAGAGAGGTGTCAGGGTAGGTTCAGACACTAGATCTAAAAATACCAACCCAAAGCTAAGCACTTAGCTAAAAGTTATCTATTGAGTGGAAAATCTGAAATTTTCAGACATGTACATGTCTTCAAACCCAGCTATCCAACTCAAATAGCTATATGGGGCTGATAGATCTTCAGCCATGCCATATAGTAGTAGTCATAGCAATATAAAATTGCATAAGACTTTTTGGCAGAGACTATAAATAGTCAAAATAAAAGTCATAGATCAATTCATAGATCACATGACCCTATCTCTTAAGCTTGTAAGTTATAAACAGTGAGGATTGCCAATTCCTCTACAAGCTTTATGATAAATGCTTAGCCAGAGCCAGCACTTAAAATATCTCTGTCAGGAACCCCTCCCCAAACCCCTGACCATGGTTTCGTGCTTTGGCACTCCTCAGAGAGGTGTCAGGGTAGGTTCAGACACTAGATCTAAAAATACCAACCCAAAGCTAAGCACTTAGCTAAAAGTTATCTATTGAGTGGAAAATCTGAAATTTTCAGACATGTACATGTCTTCAAACCCAGCTATCCAACTCAAATAGCTATATGGGGCTGATAGATCTTCAGCCATGCCATATAGTAGTAGTCATAGCAATATAAAATTGCATAAGACTTTTTTGGCAGAGACTATAAATAGTCAAAATAAAAGTCATAGATCAATTCATAGATCACATGACCCTATCTCTTAAGCTTGTAAGTTATAAACAGTGAGGATTGCCAATTCCTCTACAAGCTTTATGATAAATGCTTAGCCAGAGCCAGCACTTAAAATATCTCTGTCAGGAACCCCTCCCCCAAACCCCTGACCATGGTTTCGTGCTTTGGCACTCCTCAGAGAGGTGTCAGGGTAGGTTCAGACACTAGATCTAAAAATACCAACCCAAAGCTAAGCACTTAGCTAAAAGTTATCTATTGAGTGGAAAATCTGAAATTTTCAGACATGTACATGTCTTCAAACCCAGCTATCCAACTCAAATAGCTATATGGGGCTGATAGATCTTCAGCCATGCCATATAGTAGTAGTCATAGCAATATAAATTTGCATAAGACTTTTTGGCAGAGACTATAAATAGTCAAAATAAAAGTCATAGATCAATTCATAGATCACATGACCCTATCTCTTAAGCTTGTAAGTTATAAACAGTGAGGATTGCCAATTCCTCTACAAGCTTTATGATAAATGCTTAGCCAGAGCCAGCACTTAAAATATCTCTGTCAGGAACCCCTCCCCAAACCCCTGACCATGGTTTCATGCTTTGGCACTCCTCAGAGAGGTGTCAGGGTAGGTTCAGACACTAGATCTAAAAATACCAACCCAAAGCTAAGCACTTAGCTAAAAGTTATCTATTGAGTGGAAAATCTGAAATTTTCAGACATGTACATGTCTTCAAACCCAGCTATCCAACTCAAATAGCTATATGGGGCTGATAGATCTTCAGCCATGCCATATAGTAGTAGTCATAGCAATATAAAATTGCATAAGACTTTTTGGCAGAGACTATAAATAGTCAAAATAAAAGTCATAGATCAATTCATAGATCACATGACCCTATCTCTTAAGCTTGTAAGTTATAAACAGTGAGGATTGCCAATTCCTCTACAAGCTTTATGATAAATGCTTAGCCAGAGCCAGCACTTAAAATATCTCTGTCAGGAACCCCTCCCCAAACCCCTGACCATGGTTTCATGCTTTGGCACTCCTCAGAGAGGTGTCAGGGTAGGTTCAGACACTAGATCTAAAAATACCAACCCAAAGCTAAGCACTTAGCTAAAAGTTATCTATTGAGTGGAAAATCTGAAATTTTCAGACATGTACATGTCTTCAAACCCAGCTATCCAACTCAAATAGCTATATGGGGCTGATAGATCTTCAGCCATGCCATATAGTAGTAGTCATAGCAATATAAAATTGCATAAGGCTTTTTGGCAGAGACTATAAATAGTCAAAAGTCATAGATCAATTCATAGATCACATGACCCTATACTTAAAATATCTGTCAGGAACCCCTCCCCAAACACCTGACCATGGTTTCGTGCTTTGGCACTCCTCAGAGAGGTGTCAGGGTAGGTTCAGACACTAGATCTAAAAATACCAACCCAAAGCTAAGCACTTAGCTAAAAGTTATCTATTGAGTGGAAAATCTGAAATTTTCAGACATGTACATGTCTTCAAACCCAGCTATCCAACTCAAATAGCTATATGGGGCTGATAGATCTTCAGCCATGCCATATAGTAGTAGTCATAGCAATATAAAATTGCATAAGACTTTTTGGCAGAGACTATAAATAGTCAAAATAAAAGTCATAGATCAATTCATAGATCACATGACCCTATCTCTTAAGCTTGTAAGTTATAAACAGTGAGGATTGCCAATTCCTCTACAAGCTTTATGATAAATGCTTAGCCAGAGCCAGCACTTAAAATATCTGTCAGGAACCCCTCCCCAAACCCCTGACCATGGTTTCGTGCTTTGGCACTCCTCAGAGAGGTGTCAGGGTAGGTTCAGACACTAGATCTAAAAATACCAACCCAAAGCTAAGCACTTAGCTAAAAGTTATCTATTGAGTGGAAAATCTGAAATTTTCAGACATGTACATGTCTTCAAACCCAGCTATCCAACTCAAATAGCTATATGGGGCTGATAGATCTTCAGCCATGCCATATAGTAGTAGTCATAGCAATATAAAATTGCATAAGACTTTTTGGCAGAGACTATAAATAGTCAAAATAAAAGTCATAGATCAATTCATAGATCACATGACCCTATCTCTTAAGCTTGTAAGTTATAAACAGTGAGGATTGCCAATTCCTCTACAAGCTTTATGATAAATGCTTAGCCAGAGCCAGCACTTAAAATATCTCTGTCAGGAACCCCTCCCCAAACCCCTGACCATGGTTTCGTGCTTTGGCACTCCTCAGAGAGGTGTCAGGGTAGGTTCAGACACTAGATCTAAAAATACCAACCCAAAGCTAAGCACTTAGCTAAAAGTTATCTATTGAGTGGAAAATCTGAAATTTTCAGACATGTACATGTCTTCAAACCCAGCTATCCAACTCAAATAGCTATATGGGGCTGATAGATCTTCAGCCATGCCATATAGTAGTAGTCATAGCAATATAAAATTGCATAAGACTTTTTGGCAGAGACTATAAATAGTCAAAATAAAAGTCATAGATCAATTCATAGATCACATGACCCTATCTCTTAAGCTTGTAAGTTATAAACAGTGAGGATTGCCAATTCCTCTACAAGCTTTATGATAAATGCTTAGCCAGAGCCAGCACTTAAAATATCTCTGTCAGGAACCCCTCCCCAAACCCCTGACCATGGTTTCGTGCTTTGGCACTCCTCAGAGAGGTGTCAGGGTAGGTTCAGACACTAGATCTAAAAATACCAACCCAAAGCTAAGCACTTAGCTAAAAGTTATCTATTGAGTGGAAAATCTGAAATTTTCAGACATGTACATGTCTTCAAACCCAGCTATCCAACTCAAATAGCTATATGGGGCTGATAGATCTTCAGCCATGCCATATAGTAGTAGTCATAGCAATATAAATTTGCATAAGACTTTTTGGCAGAGACTATAAATAGTCAAAATAAAAGTCATAGATCAATTCATAGATCACATGACCCTATACTTAAAATATCTCTGTCAGTAACCCCTCCCCAAACCCCTGACCATGGTTTCGTGCTTTGGCACTCCTCAGAGAGGTGTCAGGGTAGGTTCAGACACTAGATCTAAAAATACCAACCCAAAGCTCAGCACTTAGCTAAAAGTTATCTATTGAGTGGAAAATCTGAAATTTTCAGACATGTACATGTCTTCAAACCCAGCTATCCAACTCAAATAGCTATATGGGGCTGATAGATCTTCAGCCATGCCATATAGTAGTAGTCATAGCAATATAAAATTGCATAAGACTTTTTGGCAGAGACTATAATGGTCAGGGGTTTGGGGAGGGGTTCCTGACAGAGATATTTTAGCTGGCTCTGGCTAAGCATTTATCATAAAGCTTGTAGAGGAATTGGCAATCCTCACTGTTTATAACTTACAAGCTTAAGAGATAGGGTCATGTGATCTATGAATTGATCTATGACTTTTATTTTGACTATTTATAGTCTCTGCCAAAAAGTCTTAAGCAATTTTATATTGCTATGACTACTACTATATGGCATGGCTGAAGATCTATCAGCCCCATATAGCTATTTGAGTAGGATAGCTGGGTTTGAAGACATTTACATTTTCTGAAAATTTCAGATTTTCCACTCAATAGATAACTTTTAGCTAAGTGCTTAGCTTTGGGTTGGTATTTTTAGATCTAGTGTCTGAACCTACCCTGACACATCTCTGAGGAGTGCCAAAGCACGAAACCATGGTCAGGGGTTTGGAGAGGGGTTCCTGACAGAGATATTTTAAGTGCTGGCTCTGGCTAAGCATTTATCATAAAGCTTGTAGAGGAATTGGCAATCCTCACTGTTTATATATAAAAAAATATAAATGTTTGAAGGTTTAAATATTTTACTGTATGTTCTTATTAAATAATATTTTCACATCATTATGTAATTCTTAAAATATTTTATAAATAATATGTTAATGAAGTTAATGTTTATAAGTTGAACTAAATATTAGAGTCACATTTCTTTGGTTGGAGTCATCATCATCATTACACTATCTTCACAAATTACTAATTGTACTACAAACTTAAATTAAAGTTTAAAATTTAAATAAATTGAATAAGATAATGTATAACAATTATAAAATAATAACATATCTCAAAATATATATTAATTTATTTCAATTCATCTTGATCACATAAGTCATTGATAAAGTATATATTGCAAAACGATTAAAGTAGGTTTACTTATAGTAAATCAGATTAGAAATTATTTATTGTTAGGATTATATATTATGATTATAATTTAAATAAAAGTAGTTATTTATTAATAAAATATTAGAGATTATATAATATAAAATAGTAATATCATTTTAGTTATAAATTTTATAGAATTAAGTAAAATCCCTTATGATATTTTATAGGTGGAATGAATAGATAATTAAAAATCAATAATAATCCTGAGATCTCATTAGTATAATATTGGTAATATGGTTATTATTAATTACAATTCTATAAAAATAATAATAAGAAAAAATGAATATACAATAAAATTATAGTATAACTTATTAATTAGGTTAATTTAAATTAAATAATTATAGGTGTTTTATTATATTTATTTAAGTATTATTATTAGTCATGGGAATATTTACATACTTAATAAAGAGTTTTTTTTATTATTCTTATGCCATTGATCAAAATACTTTGGTGTTTGTTTAATGTTAAAGAGTATGTGGTCTTGTTTAATAGAGGAAGTAGGTCTCATAACTGCTGGTATAAATGAAACATAATTTGTAAGTAATTAAGAGTAGAAGATTGTAGTAATGAGAAAATAATAGTATAGCCTAATTTAGGGACTTGGCATGTTTCCTAGGGGTCTTCTTCCTATTGGCAGGGTACAATATACATTAAAATATAAGTAACAGGATTATAATAGAATCACATTTATATAAATAATATTTCCTACAATATTCTTTTTATTATATTTAAAAATCTTATTTTATCAATGGATACAATGTTCATTTCTATCTAGTTATTATCATCTATAAGTAGAAGAAATTAAATTTTTAGTAGTTGCTATTTCTATTTTTTCATAATTTCTTGTCCTACTGATTATTTCTTTAAATTTAAGGTTCATTATATAATTTGATATTTATTTTCTTATGTAAAATACTAAGTAACAATGTTAGATGATGATGATAATGATAATGATGATGATGATCATCATCATCATAATAATAATACTACTAATAATAATTCAATTCAATTTATTTACCGTACAAAACTACAGCATTAAGCCAATTACAGAATTGCACTAATATGAGGCAAATGGCCTCGAAAGCGTTTAGCGTATAGTAATTTTTGGAATTTGTATAGCTTCTCATTCAAGTGTTTCATACGCTTTTTAATTTGTATAATAAATAATATACATAAATGAGTAAAAGTGATAAAAATAATATAATTATATGCCATACTTTTTTATAAGATAAGTAATAAATTTTTTAAAGTCCAAAGAAAAAACTTTTTCATTAGTAAAATCATGGTTATAGGTATTAGGCAAACAAAACAAAGGTGAAAATTTTAATATGTTAGAGCAACAAATTTTAATATAAAATAAAGTAAATCTACATGTTTTATGTAAACAATTATTAAAAGTAATATCTGAAATTTTGTTAGTTAATATAATTTTTTGATTCACAAGATTATATAAAATTTTAAGATCTCTCATTTTTCTTCTAATAGATAGAGATAGATAATGGTCTTCTAACTTAATTTACTTAAAAAATTTGTCATAAAACCAATTGAATTTTAATAATATCTCATTTGGAACTGGGATTTCAAACAACAGATACATATTCTAAAATAGGCAAAATCAAAGAGAGAAATAATTTATATTTTGTAAAACTACTAAATTGTCTACCATGCCTTAAAATTGCACCCATAATTTTAAAAGCCTTATTTACTACATTTTCAATATGATGATGAAATGATCCATTGCTTGCAAAAATGATTCCAAGATCTTTCTGAATATCAACAAATTTTATATTATGATTTTCAATATAATAAGGACAAATTATCATTTCAGATTTTTTTGGAATAAGAAACTGTTGAAGACTTATCAATATTAATATCCATTTTATTATCTCTACACCATTTCACAATATTATTAATATCTTTCTGTAATAATATGCAATCATTAATTGAGTTGATATTCCTAAAAATTTTACAATCATCTGCATAACATAAAGTATACAAAAATTCCAAACTCTCTCCCAAATCATCAATATAAATGTTAAACAATAATGGTGCAAGGATACTGCCTTGAGGTACTTCTATATTACAATAATATGGATTAGAAGAATTATTTTTTAACTTTATATAAGCTGTTCTCTTCTTAATAAAAGATTCAAACTATGCAACCAAATTATAGGAAAAACCTAATTTATAATAATAATAATAATAATAATAATAATAATAATAATAATAATAATAATAATAATAATAATAATAATAATAATAATAATAATAATAATAATAATAATAATGATGATGATGATGATGATGATGATGATGATGATGATAAAGATAATGATGATGATAATAATTATGCAATTACACACATGAAAAAAATCAAAAAATGTTTTTCTAGGCATGTACATGCAAAATAAAACTGATTGAGATAATTGAAATTCACAAAATAACTAAACTTTTTCATTTGCATAATAAAAGTTAACTTGCTTTTTTATTTTTTAAAAAGTCTTGATTACATCATGTCATACTTATGTAGCTTTTCACCATCTCATTTATGTTAACATCCATCAATATGTGATCTTCAACATGTTTTATTAATAAATATAATTGTTTATATTGAGAGTATTTAATTTAGTTTTAGTAGCTAATACATCTCAATTGGAGTAAATAATTTTGACATTCTTTCACTTATAGTAAAAAGTAAAGGTAAAAGTCTTTAAATAGTTAATTGAAAAACAATGTTTTTTTTAAAATTCTATAGAGAAAGAGAAAAGCAGAAGATTATAGTAGGATAAGCAAATACCAGGTGAGAGATTTTATAACCTATCTTCTTTATTTTATACTCTAGCTAAAATTATTTACATATGCATTTATTGACCGATAAACGAATTATTAACCGTGTTAACTATGTTTTGGCTGCATAAATGAAAAAAAAAATCTAATCTTATGGTATCTAAAAAAATTCCAGATGTCAAGTGGTTGTCATGATAGATAGATGAGATATGCCAGAAAACCCTTTCTCGTGTTATATATATTAGTTTTTTTTTTTTTGTATGCATCAGAATTCTGCTGAAAGAGTTTTAAAATATCTGATTAATTTATATTGTTATCACTAAAAAAAACACCTTAATATCACAGCAAATTAAACCCTTGGAAGAGAGGAAATGATTTAAGCATTTTATCTCATCAATCATTTTTAATTAAAACGCTGTCTTATCACTTATCATGCCTATCCTTCCTTGTATCACTATTGTAAACTATCCTTTTTAATTTCTTTTTTCACTAAAAAAAACTTTAATACTAGTATATCTTTTGTTTTGTATAATTAACGAAGTGTAATTGTAGTTCTTAAATTATTAATAAAAACATTTTTTACGTCACACATTTTACTACTTACTATTGATTGCTGTATGCTTTTTAATTTTTATTTTTAAAAGAGGTTAGTTAGATAGTTAGCTTTATAAATATTTAATTCATCATTAAAATCTGATTTATAAATTTTTTAAACATAATTAGTTATTAAACAGAGTTCTTAGCTATATTTTAAAGTAATCTCCTTTGTGATGTTTTTACTAACTGTAAAAGTAATACCAACATTAATATTATCAACCTATAGCAATAATAGATTTTTAATGATATAAAAATTTAAAAAAGAAATAAAAGCAACCAGTAGCTAAAAAAGGTTTGCATAAATTATATAAATAATTGCTGCGGTGTCATTGTGGTATTCAAACTAAGTATGTGAGTAGTAGCTTCAGCTTCAATGCAAAAATCATTAACACTTGGCTCTGTCTCTCTGCTACTACATCAAACCACTCAGAGCTGTTTAAAATTGTGCTTCTCTTAATATAGAAGAAACAATTAATTTTTTTTTGTTTAGTGACAAAAAAAAAAGCTTAGATATTAACAAATATTTAGAAACTACGAACATCATAAAACTATATAAAACATATGAACTAATTTAAATAATAAAACTATGGATAAATGATTAAGTATAGTTTTATTATTTAAACAATTGCTGACAGTGAAATATATTTAAAAACAAAAACTTATATGATTACTGGAATTATACTACTAGAGTAAAAAAAAAGAGCTTGCTAGGTAAACAGTAAAGCATTTTATTTAAGGATAGTCCATTTCAGATAAATATATATCTTCAACAGTCTCTCATAAAAGAATGATGAAGGAGAAGGCTGTAAACAGTGATTTGCAAATTGTTAGATGATGAAGATTTGAGCAGTTTTCATTCTTGCTTAATTCTCTATCTAAGATAGCTATAAACTCCCTTACTCACTAATATCAAAGGTTAACTAAACTGTCTATGAACCAGCTACCTGAGATAATACCCTTTTGACTGGATCATGTTTGATCACCAAGTCAAAAGAATTGATAGAGAGATGCACTGCCTCTGCATCATGAAATCTTTCTTTGCTAATGATCTTAGTAATTATAAAAAAACTGCATTAAAATTACTTTTTAATTAAAAAATTATAGAAGGCATAGATAAAGATAGTCTCCGCAAAATATTGTTGAATAACAATGATGGGAAAAAACAAATTTATGAAGAAAGATCAAAATCTTGAAGAGCACTGAATACATAGTTTTGATGATGAGTGATCACAATTGCATGCTATCTCTTCACACCACAGTATTTGTAATTTTAGTTTTCATTACATCTAAATAACTTACTTCAATGAGAAACTTACTTTACTTTTTATCTAAAAATACCTAATATTCACATATCAATCAATATTGGATTGTATAATAACTAATATTTCCTATTGCGTTGTCAAATGTATACCATATAATAATCAATTGACAAAACACTTTATTACTTTTACAATGCTTTATTATACACCCTTTTCTTCAGTTTATAGTTTCGATTGCCCCAGCAGTCTTCTTCAGAATCTTTATATCTCCTATCTCCCTGTTGCAATCAAATTTTTTCCAACTCTATTTCCACTACTACTTTATCTTCTTTATTTTCTTGTAACAGTGAGATTTGGAGATATAAGGGTTCTGAAGAAGATTGCTGGGACAATCAAAACTGTAAACTGAAGGAAAGGGTGGATAATAAAGCATTGTAAAAATAATAAAGGGTTTTGTCAATTGATTACAATATTGGATGGCTAATTGTTTTGGCTTAGATAGTTGAAAACATTGTGCTTATTTAAATTTTCTTATTTAGCTGCAAAACTACTAGTATATCAAATATTATATTATGTATTTCATATCTTAAAAATAAATAATATTGATAAACAATAATATATCATTTTAATTGATTAGATGAAATACAAATACAACATTATCAGATGTGATATGTTGGACTATTTCCATCATTTATGAGTGAATGTTAAATGTATCGAAAATTTTAAACTTTATTTAAACTTTCCAAATACATCAACTTGTTAGTAATAACACACGAATAGACAATACAGTATTGTCTATGATTTTTTTGCAATTATAAAACATTTTCGAGTGAAGAAAAAATGCGTGAACTGGAAGAACATAAGATTTTGATATTAAAATAAGTAAAAAAACATACAAACAAGTTCTTTAAAAAGGTGGACATAATACTTCACTAACTACTTCATAAAACAGACACATCTGAATACATTACTAGGACAAGTTGCAAGCAAATTTTATCAGACAAAATAGATTGTTACTGATGTGCAAAAAAGTAAATGTATTTGCAAGTTTATTTAAAAATGGTGCTTTCGAATCTGTTATAATTTGTCCTAGTAACATATTTGAATGTGATCATTCTGTTAACTATTTATATTCATTAATGTTACATAATTTATTAATAGAAAAAATCATTTATATGTGATTAAAATTATTAGTACTTTATTACAAATACACAGATATTAAAAGCAAAAAAAAAATACTGTAGATAAAAATTAATAAGACATCATTATGAAAATCAATGATATGATATATCAGACAGAAAAGTAAGATTAATTATTCAATATATTAAAAGATATCAAATCAAGTAACTTAAGTATACATTTTAGTAATTTCTTATTATAATAAATAAATCAAGGACTTTGTTTTTATTTAGATGTACAGAGTAATTTTAGTCAGACCAAATATCGTTTAAATTTTTTGTAGAATATTTTAATGGTAGAATTAAAAAATAATGATAAAATGCAAATGTGATAAATAAATTGAGATATGAGGCAGGAATAGCAGAAGACAAATATGTAAGAACTTTGCAGAAAAAAAGGTGTATATTATTTTTTTTCATTTTTGAGAAACATCCAAATAAAGATGTATTAGAATTGAATTATATTTTCCTTGATAAAAATAATCTGTACCTCAAGTCTTTATTGTGCTTAATAAATTCAAAGTGGAAATGAGAATCTCTTAGTAGGATGAAAGAGATGTGTAAATGCAAAACTTCAAAGTTAAAAGCTTGAAGTTGGCTTAGATTTGAATAAGATTTAAAAAATATGTGACTAAGAAATGCTGTATAGATAGTAAGAAGAAAATAGCAAAAATTCATCTGTCAATATTTAACTAAATGAAAATGTGTATGAAAAAAATAAAGACTTCAAAAAAAATGAAAGTGTCCCATTGGAAATTGTTGAATAATTGGATTACTGCAAAATAATATGAAAAAAGTTAATGTAAGAAATGGTAAGAAAAATTATAGAAAAAATAGATTCAAAAATATATAACATATTGACATTGAAAAAAAAAATTTCAGCTATAAAAACAAAAAATGCACTATTAATAAAAAGCAGGTTGATGCTATGAAAGTTGCAAAAGAATTCTACAAAACCTATATACTGTAACATTTTTTGCATTCAGTTAGGTCTTCTATTACACTCTTGAATGCATGAGTTAATCAAGCTATGAAAAAGCAAATTATTTTGTTCATATTTCTAACAATATAGTTATACTTCCTGATTAACTCAATCTAATATTATGATTTGTATTGCCATCAGAATCAGTTTTTATTTATGTAAATAAGAGCACCAGAATTTATACAAAAAGTCACTGCTATCCATCATGGCACACATCATAAATTAAGAAGAAAATAACAAAGTAAATTAGGATTGTTTCTAGTTACTTAATGTTATATTAATGTTTCTCCAGAGCTTAACAAAACAACAATCATCTTGGCAAAGATAATTTATACATAATAAATTATAATAAACTAACAGTAATAATGCACAATGAAGTTAATATATAAGGTAAATATTTAATTAATGCAAATTAAAATATTTAATAATAAATTATTAATATAATTGAAAAGAACACATACATGCCAATCCAGCTAATATTAAATTAAAACAGTTTTTAGTCCAATATTTCTAGGCCATAAATAAAGTCTCTTGAATAATAAAGAGTAAATCTCTATATCTCTTAAGATTATCAGTAAATTTTGTAGCATGCATTTTGAAGAGCTCATTGAAGTTAACTAGTTTCACTCCATCAACATTTTGTATGATTTTGGTCTGTCCTAAGTCTAGACTCAAAGGTTTTTTCTGAGTGACCTCTATGATGAAAAGTGTCTGTAAATTAATCAGTTCCACTTCCAATTCACAACCTACTTTAGTAGATGAGTAGTAGTCCTACATATGAGTAGTCTGGGATAGGACATTTTTTCTATCCCAGACTGATGGAAACTGCTAGTTAAGTAACAGACACAGGACCTGGTTTGAAATTTTTTTGCCCCTTTTATAGCCTTGGGTCAATTTTTAGACTTCTGTGCATAGACTTTTATCTTTTGTTCTATTAAAAATACACATTGACAATCTTGTGCATTCTTTATTAGTTTTAAGTTACAAAATTTTTTTTTTATAAAATAATTCCACCACCTTTAATTAGCTTCAAAAAGATTTTACTAATTGTAATCTTTTACTTTGGAATTTTTTATTTATTTATCTGGATTAGTAATCTGCATTTATTTTTTATTCCTTCCAATTTCAACTTTAATTAAATACATAGAAAATAGGAAACAAAAAATTAACTTTCATTGTATGTTTTAAAAAAATAACTGATACTAATTAAAAAAGAAAATTAAATGGTGTCTCTTAAAAGATTTTTAAATTTTACTTTTTTTAAAGCTTTTTAAAATATTACCAAGTACCCATATATTTGAACCATATGTATATAAAACGGTTCAATTATGATATTTTAAAATAGAATTCTGGATATTTAAAGCAAAAGATACATTCAAGCAAATGCATGATGAGTGGAAACACTCTAGCAAATGATACAATCAATATAGATATATTATATGAAGCAATTAAATAAATCGCAAGGATAAAGCTATATATTAAATATATAAATGATACAATAATTATACAAGGAAAGGAAAAAAGGAGAAAGCAAAGAAGAGAAAGACATTGTATTTATATTTAAAAAAATAGTCTATATATAATAGTCTATAAATATTTTCAATATGTCTGAGAATATAATTTTTTTAAAACAGTTGTAATTTGATAAGATGAATTCTTTCAGGAAAAAAAAAATGCCACAGAAGATAAAAAAACTGCATTGGAAAAGATCATACAAACAATGTAATAAATCAACATGTTGTATGTGTAGATAAATTTATGATTTTGGATTGGTTTATATACTTATCACAAAACTCATCTCTAGTGATTTAATCTATTATTACTGTTATTATTTTGAATGTTTTTTTTTTTTTTAGTTTGAAAATAGATATTTATTTTAACTTACTTACATACAAAATGTAAACTGAATGTAAATTAAAGCTCTCTATTAAATCTTATCAAATTGATGGTCTGTACCCTATTTTACTGGTCCCTTTTCTTAAGAAGGACATCCCCCCCTCCCTGATTGATAACTTCAGACCCATCTTTATGACTCCCATCATGATTAAGGTGATTGAATCAGTAATTAAGGACAAAATTCAAGAAAAAATTCTTTCATCAATATCAGAATTCCAGTTTTCTAAAAAAGGATCCTCAATAGGTGATGCTATCAATATTTTTCAGATCATCCATGATCACATTAGAACTAATAGGAAAACTTACCCTATAGTTGTTTAGCTTGACATTGCTGGTGCTTTTGACAATGTAAAAACTAACCTTCTTGAAATTCTGGGTAAATATGAAGTTCTGAAAGAATTAATATTATCATCAACTTATTCTACAATAGAAAGATCTTTATTACCCTCAATGGAAAAATTGCACCTGGCTTTAAGTCCTACAATTCCATTCCCCAGGGCTCCCTGCTTAGTGCCCTTCTCTTCAGAGCATATATCAGCCCTCTCTTAAAAAGTATAAAAAAAATCTTCCTGGCATTTACATACTGATAATTAACAGATCTATTCATCATATTACTTATATGAATGACATATCAATCTTTCTCCCCTCAAAAAATTCATTTCCAAATTAGCTTCAATTTTGCAAAATTACACCACTCAATTTGGACTCCACTTTAATTTGGATAAATCCTCTGCCCGGAGAATTAATACAGGAACGAATATAGCCTCCCAGTTTACAGCCAAATCTTCAAATTTTCTTGGATTTCTAGTATTCCAATCTGATTCGGCTTGAGAAAATCTATTCAAAAGATGATTTTTCAATGTAACACAAAAAACTACTATTGCTCTCTCCAAAGTCTCTATGTTGATTCATGCCAACTCTCTTTAATTAACATTCTAATATTTCCTAGAATTAACTATTATATGCCAGTCATCAATTTCACTAACAACTTTATTAAAAAAATTAACACTTTATTTTCCAAAATTATCTGGAATAAAAAAATTGCAGCCATCAGACTAAGAAATCTGGAAAAGCATTCTAAGTTCAACAGACTATCTCTATATTCCATTAATACCTTCTTTATTTAAAAATCTTTCAATACTGTACATAAGCTCAAAACAAACTATCCTAATGCCATGTTTTTAACTGAAATTGTCCCTACTGATCAGCCTTCACCAAAAAAGAATGATTGGCTTACATCTATAATCTCCTCAATTAATAAAAATAAACAATAGTAGACCACACATTTACAAAGAAGATTAACTTCTGGGAGGCATATAATCTCATCCATATTAATAGCACTCCAAATCCTGCTATGCTTAACATTAGCAACAATATCATCATCAGAAAATTCAGATACTTGCAACTGGAGCCAAAATATCTGGATTTTATCTTAAAGATTAAGTTAGACATGCTATCTACAAACCATTTTCTCTCTTATAGAAGAGGAATTGCAAAAATAAATTCTACTTGCCAACTCTGTCTTAATGCAAATGAAACTGTCAATCATCTGTTTTCACAGTGTCAAGCACTTCAAACTCACAGGAATATGATCCTTGCAAAATCCAAAATGAAGAAGCATACACCATTACTTTTAATTGATGGCATTAAAAGCAGATTTTCCCCAGCAATAAGGATGGATACCTTCTTATTATTTACAATCTGTTCCATTGCAAATTCATATTCAATACTTTGATTAGTAACAACCATAAACTTTTCTTATCCTTTATGAATAAAATTAGAGAGAGAGATATATAGAAAAATTGCTCCCACTCTGACATATTTACAGCCACCTGAAATCTAATCTCTCTTCTCAACAGGCCTTTGATGTGAAGAAACAACTGTATCATAAGTATTCAAGAAATAATTTATTTATTATTAATAATCTATGTTTTTTTAAATAAGTGAACTGTTTTTATTGGGTTAAAAATGTTATTTTCTTGATTTTATTTAATATATTCTTGTAGACATAAATGAAAAAATAAATATTGACATTTTATTTATTAAAAAAAAAGCATACTTAAGGAACAATAAATTATGAAAGGGCATATCATAAGATAAATTTATAACTCCCTTTTTGTAGAGTCATTTCGATAAATTTGCAAATAATATTCTTTCTTGTATCAATGCAAATTCACTACCACATAGTAAATCAATCATTGAAGCTTGAAGTGATGAAATATTATACTTAAGTCTCTATCAAACCAGTTCATAGTTCAATTAACCAATTTTGTTTTGAATCTAAGTATATGACATTGTATTAAATTTTAAAAAATTGTTGTTCATCAGCATTCATTTTTGTCTATTATAAGATATTTTATATTTTGATTTATTTAAATGTGTATACCACACTAATTTTAAATTTATATATATATATATTGTAACAGAATGGATGTATTGGGTGTGTGATCAGATTCTTAATGATTCAATTAGATAGTGTCTAGCTTCAATAGTTGGTTGTAAATGGTAATGGAATGAAACAAAATGGCTATTTGTGCTACTCATTTTATTGTACATTGAGGTTATGGTATTAGTCTGAGCCCCTAGAGCTCACCAAGTTATAAATATATCACATTTGATGGTATGCTTATTTTATCTCAGATATATGCTCTCCTCATATTTCCATTATTGTTCGGTATTCAAACTTTATGGTCATACACATGATCCTAATAAGCTAGGGTGACTATTATCATAAGTTTGATATAAAACTAAAAATATTTACATCTGAGTTGTGTGTGTAATATGGCATGGGTAATGGAAAGTTAGATAAATGATATAGCATGGTTAATGGAAAATTACATAAATGATATGGCATTGGTAGTGAAAAGTTAGATAAATGAGGAGACATCCACAAACTCTAGTCAAATAAAATAAATCATTAGCAGATTTATTCCATTGTGTGTGATTAACAATCTTTTTGAACAAATTAATTTGATGTTTGGGTAGGTCTGATCATCCTTCATTTGATTTATATGATAATATAATCATTCCCCTAACCTTTGATCCTGTGTAGGATGGTTGTACACTACCCATTCTATCCATTTGCTTAGTCTAACAATATAATTTATGATTATTTTGATATGATCATCCTGCTGACCAATCCTCTATTCTCTGACTTTAACTTGTTTACCTTCATCCATGGCAATGCATAGTGATTTACTGATTGTTGTATTTGGGTATGAAATATCCCCTTAATGTTACTGATGTTTATGATACCAATAGCCATATATACAGGAGGTTTAGTCAGTCATTCAAAATAACAAATAATCAAGTTAATTTAGCAACAACAATAAACATATAAAATTGTCCTGTATTAGTGCAAGCATTTAATATTTTATAGTTTAAATCTCACCTCAACACTAGTCAGTCATCCAATCCTTTACTTGGTAGATCTAGGGATCAGCATTTTAGATTTTATTACAATCAAAAATTATAATAATTGACCTATAGATTCCCCTTACATAATTATCATTGATGATTATAGAGTTGGATCATCAATTCTTTCAGTAAAATGTAACAACAAAGAGTTCTACAAGAAAAAAATTTGGATTTTATATTATGCATATATAATTTGAATAATTGAAATGGTTAATTCATGTAGTTAGTCATTCTTCAGCACACTGATACACAGATGACAAGATCGCTGGTTTCTTCTAGATTAGGAAAATTCCCACATCTTGGAAGTTGGAATACATTTGATACTGTATGGTCATATTCTGGGTAATTGGTCAATGACTTGACAGTGGAAAGTTGATATTCCTTTGGTTACTGCTGCTTTCTCCATGATCCTAATGAACATTCTCTCCTCCTAGTGATGGTGAAGAGATTACTGATGTTATTAGACTATAAAGTCGAATTATTCATAGGCATATGATTGGCAGTCTCCTACATATGATGTTTAATGAGCTTCCTACCCCACATCTTTTGGTATTTCTTATTCTCTCCTTTTCTTGATTAAAACAATTCAATTTTTTTCTCACATATCCAGTCTGTGTCATGAGCATGTTATATATAATGTTGTATTCCTATTGTTTACATGATTTAATTTCATTTAGTCTTTTCAATTTTTATTTTAAAAGAATTAATGGTATAATAACATATGTTTAGATCCCATTTTTTTTGTTACTCTTTTATAATAAATTCAGGAATTTGGTAAATTGAGCATCAATTATTCCTATTTTGTAGTCAACACAACAAAAAATAAAAAAATAAAGATAATATCATGATCTACTTATAATATAATTAATGTTATAATTTCTTTTTACATAACAAAGAGTGTTAATAGATTCATTATACCTTTAATTAAGTATGTTTTGTTTCAGACCATCTTTGCTTTTAATAGGTTGGGACATATATATATTGTGACGACCACGTAAAGTTGTCGACACACATATATATTTATTAATAACATTAGATAAATTCGCTAACAAGAAGTAATAAAGGTGAAATAAATTAGCTATTAAATTTTTAAAAAAAGGAAAGAAAAAATTGAAATTCTAATGTCAAAATTTACTGTGGATTTGTACTAGGGGAGGGGGGTGCATAAAGAAATGCGTCTCTTTCTCTCTTGTAAGTCAAATGCTAGAAAGTCATTTCTATTTATTGTGGGAGAGGGGAAGGGGATGCATAAAGAAATGCGTCTTTTCTCTCTTTTAAAAAACTTGTGATAAATTAAAATAAAATGTAAAACATAAAAAAAAAATGAATTGTAAACTTTAAATAAAATTAAATGTAATATGTGATATATAAAAGAAAAACAATATGGCCATAGGTGTGAAAGTCTGTTGGACAAATTAAATTCCATGGACAAAGAAAATGTTAACAATGGAAGATCTGTGCCTGATCTGTTAAATTAATTGGGACTTACATTCCAGCCACTAATTAAATAAAGAAACATAATGATAAGAATTGGTTGAAAATCTAAGTCTTAATTAAAAATTTTAAAAACAATGAACAAAAGAAAGAGATTAAGAAAATTACAATTTTTATCTGGCATTGCTAGTAGAGACTTTGAAGAAGCAACAGCTCAAAGAAAATGAAAGAAGTGCATGGCTAGTGGCATTAAAGGGATGTGGGTTCAGATTCAAGCCATCTCATCACTGACTCACAATGTAAGATCTTTGCCTGACCTGCTAGAGGGACCACCACATCTGTAACTGTCAACTGAAACTCAACCCAAAGAATCAACAAGCAAAACTGGAATGAGAAATAACCCCACAAACTGAGGAAGTTAATCAAGAGCGCTCGGAAGAAATACCCATGGGACAATTACAACAAAGCCTAGGTAAAATCATGCATGCATTTTAATCTGTTTACTATTCATAACTAAATACACAATTAATAATTGATAAAATAGAACTCTATCAACAGGACTTTAAGAACTTTAATATTTGATCTGTTTTCATATGTTATTATAGCCATGTATTTTATAAGTGTGTGTTTTTTATTATTATGATTATAATGTATTTTTTATATAAAGTGTGAGTATTATTATTAAACATATTTATCATTAAATTTTGTATCCTTGCTTTATTCTCCTATCACCAAGCTACGACAGGGGGGAAACTGTAATTAGTGATTAAAGGGGCATGCTGATTTGTTTAAGGTATTCATGTGCTGCTTGTTTGTGTGAATTCCCAATTCTAAAAAATAAATAGCAAGCACTGGACATTCATTAAATTTCTTTGAAATAGTTTGCTCTGTTCAGCAGCCGAGAGTTCTTGGCCTGGAAAAATAACGCCAAGATAATATGTACGTATTGCCTTGGGGTTCGGTCAAGGGTATAGATATGAAGTTAAATTTGTATCTGTATTAGCTCTCTGCTTGTATTGTAATGGCGGTGGGTAAATAAATAAATAAACAATATCCATTACAGTTGGAGGCTAAGCCGGGATATTTCGGTTAGCAAAACTGATAGTAAACAAATAGGAAATAAGAATAAGCCAATGCTGTAAAAATAAATGTATAATAAATAAATAAATAAATGAAAGGAAGAATCAAGTTGTGAAAAAATAAAGTATAATAAATAAGTCTAAAATATAATTGAAAGTAAAGATAAAAATCAAATCAAGCAACCATCCAAATAACCATTTCCGGTATAATATATATTGTGGCTTCAGCCATGTTAAAAAATCTAAATACTGATATACCAACGTTTCGACTTGGTCAAGTCGAGAGTTCTTGGCCGGGAAAAATAACACCAAGATAATATGTACGTATTGCCTTGGGGTTCGGTCAAAGGTATAGATATGAAGTTAAATTTGTATCTGTATTAGCTCTCTGCTTGTATTGTAATGGCGGTGGGTAAATAAATAAACAAACAATATCCATTACAGTCGAAATGTCAGTATATCAATATTTAAATTTTTTTAACATGGATGAACCCACAAAATATGTTTTTATATATGCAACCTGTGAAAATTTTTTATGAACATATATATATATATATATATATGAACATATATATATATATATATATTGAATTAAATAATTCCATGGATTGTTATTATAATAAACCTTAGATATGAAATTATATCCACATAAATGGAAATAGTTGTTAGCTTTTGATGGTGCTAATCCCTGGGGCTAAACAAGTTTTCTCTTTGAGCATGTTTATTATTTAGTGTTTGTTGCTATTCATGAATCTGTTTTTCTGCTAAGGGCCTTTGAACTAAAAAGTAGTCATAAAGTTACCTTGTTATAATTTCATAATTCATCTTTAAATATTATTTAGTAATTGCAGCACATTGTAATAAAATATGGTGTACAAATAAGCATTATATTGATGGATTCAGGAGAATATACTTTTATTTGAAAAATGTTCCAAAAATAAGTCTGTTTTGCCAAGTGAATAAAAATGTGATGCTTCTTTTGCCACTATGATAAAATATCTCTTGACTTCCAAAGAAACTGAGTATAAATTATTACTTTTTAAATTAAATTCAAGGTTTAAATAAAATTAAAAATTTCTTCCACATTAAAAAAAATCTATGCTTAATACATCACTTTCTTGTAAGTTCTACTTTTTAGGAGTATAAATATAGCTTGTATTGAAGATTTCCTATAATTTAATAGATTCTTCAGCAATATTAATGGTAATGCAAACATTAATTATAATTCACATATGAAGACCTTTATCCATCCTTATCAGCTAAAATCAGCTATATAAGTTGCAGTACATCTGTTGAATAAGACATATCCAAGAATACAAGCCATAGATTCTTTTACATGCTATTAGCAGAACCTTAATTGAGAGATTTTTTAAAATTGATATCCCTGCTGTAGATATAATAAATTATCCTAATCATACAATCAATTTAAATACATTATCAGATAAATAATTAGATTATTTATTAAAATAATTTTATAAATCCTTACGACTAAGCATGCTAAAAGTGGAACTACTAGTAGATCTAACTCTGACAAATGCAATTAAAAAAAGCAGGAAGAGAATAATTTTTTGGATGATTGACTATGAAAATATAATAATTTCTTCAAAATCAAATTATATACATTATAATTAAATTAGATTTAAGAATTTTACTCTTAATTATCAATTATTAACCCTCATTTTTCTTTCATATGTACAGTTAAATATATTTATTAAGATGAAAATTTATTATAATTGATAACTTTAAATATTTCAATCATGTAATAAGGTAAAGTAATTGAATGGATAAGATATAATTTGGCTTTAAAACTGATTATACATTTGAATCAAGAGAATTTACAAATATTTAGTATAGTATAAGCACACAGTGCAATAAGAAATCGAGCTTAAATACCTTTTCGAATGCAAATTCTTTTAATAGGCAGTTAAATGAATTATTCAAATAAAATGCAAAAAATATAAATAATGAAAATAATTTATAGCTACAATTTTTAAAAATAGAGCTTTCATCAGATGTTACTCATATTTTGAATGCCAAATCCACTGCCAGCAATAATAATACTCTGGGAGAAATTATTATGATTATTTTTGGCACAAATAAACAAAATAAAGAATTTATAATTTGTGCATAATATAGGTTAATAGTTTAATTATAAATTTATTTAACGCATATTGATTACGTAAGTAATATTTACTAAGGTAATAAACCTCAAGAATATGCGCTTGAAAATGCGAAGGTAGGGACCTCTACAGGTCTTAACCAGAGGTCCCTACCTTTGCATTTTCAAGCGCATATTCTTGAGGTTTATTGTCTTAGTAAATATTAGTTAATAGTTTAAGGAGATATTATTTTAGTTAATATTAAATCCTCTTATCTAATATCTATTTTTTGCTTACACAATTTTTTTCTTTTATAAAAAATATATATATAAATAAAAGTGTCAGTAATAACCTATTTCTTTATAGATTTCATTATTATTTTTGCAAGAAAGCAAACATAATTACAAACCGAATTAGTTTAAAAAAAAAAAAATCTTTGATATTGAAATATAACAATAGAGGTTTTGGCATTCTTTTTAAACAGTAAATGTCTTCTTAAACTGTTAGTTGGACTTTCAGAACATTTGTAAAGATTGGGATGACTAGCATAATTGATAAGACTTAATTATTTAGAATGCATTTAATTAAAAACTTTAATATTTTCCAAGGTCTAGAACCATATGTTGAAAATAATGTAATAATATATATATATATATATTATTAATGGAAAACCATTAGTAAGCTAAAATATTAATGATTTATGATTAAGTATATCTCAAGCCATTAATTTATGTGATGATAGCTGAAAATACAAATGAAAAATTTAGGGATAAGTAATAATATTGCTTCATGAATCATCATTAAGGCTACTTTGTGTGGTTGAATTTAATGCTTTGGTTACTGACAATCTTTTTTTAAAATAGTAATAAACATAATAACAATACCAGTTAAAAAACTATCATAGTTCTTTGCAAGTTCTAACTTTATTTCTCATATTATGAAGTGCCAGAGAGTGTGTACATATACTAAGCCTTCTTAATTTATAAACAAAGCATTACTTACATTGTATATTTATACTTCCAAAATCTGATTGATATTAAGCATCACCTTTTATGAACATCAAGACATTTAGGTAAGTGCACAGCAAGAAACCATAAAAGCTTTTAAGAAAATTTAAATTTAATAAACAATTTAAAGTAATGGTAGACAATAATTTTAGTTATCACATTAATTAAATATTATAACACATTTGAATTATAAATATTAATTTGCATAAATGGATGCTAAGAAATTTTGATGTTTACAATGTTTAGCTAAAAGATAACTTGATTTATACTCTCTCCCTTCAGACTGTAAGTAGAATGACAAATATATTTTTAAATTACATATATATATTGTAGGAATAGAATCCCATTCCCCCACATATATTTTTAAATCAAAAATTTTATATATATCTTTGTGTGTATGCATATTATAAATATTTATTAGTAAGTAGTAATGAGAAAAATGAATATTATAAGAGATAGTTAGTTTCATTAGACTCTTATATTAAATATAGCCATTTCATTATATAGCTTTTTTTTAAAAAAATAAAACAGGCTAGACTAGATTGTTTAAGGGGTTATATCTATAGGTCAACAGATTAATAGCCTGCAATGCATGTGTTTTCTAGGGTCAATGTGTGAATGTGTAAACAGAGACACAGACATTTTTTATTTTACACATAAATTTTGATTTTTATTCTTTTTCTTTTGTTGTATGAATTATAAATTGTCAAAAGAAAACATGTTTTGACAAATGGATAGAGACATTAATTTTTTTTGTTACTTGACCACTAATTGTCATCAGTTTGGATTCTGTTTTTTTTTTTTTTTAATGACAGTGATTTTGTGGGAAACAATCTTTGAGCTGGAAGATAAATGAACTTTAACCTGGCCAAAGCTAGATGAGTTGCAGAAAACAGATATAAAAAAGCTGTGTGAGAAAGAGATGGGGTCAATCAGCAGTCAGATCAACATGAGTTAGTAGTCAGCAGTTGTTGTGCTATTTTTTTCTCCTTGCAAGCTTTTTCTTTCCCTGCTCTTGAAAGAAATGTGAAAGCAAAATATTACAATATTGCTTTATATACTATAGAAGAAGATATGCTGATATATGAACACTACTGCAGTTTAAGTTATTATGGAGGGATTGATAAAGATTCAGTCCCTAAAAAAAACTGAAAAGTACAATGGTGTTATAAGGAGAGTGCACAAATTGCTATTTTGAAAAAAATGAATTCAGTGTTCGTATATTTTGTTAGCTGTAAGAAAAGAAGGATTCAGTGTTAACTTGCACTATTTTTGTCCCCAGGCTCTCACCATCATGAGTTTAATGGTTTGTTTGTACACTCATATATGTTTCAAGTCAACCAAGCCAAAACCACATGCTGTCTCATAGACTTTTTTCACCCAATGGTTTGTTAAAGAACTATCATCTTTAAAGAGAGGGAGAAGAAAAAGGAAAAGAAAGAAGAAAATGTATATAATCCACATATCAAGCCTCAACTAACCTACTAATTATTTTTTTAAAGTTTTTTTTTTATGTTCATCAAAAGTGCCAGAAATAATTTTGAAATGGTAAAAACAAGGAACAGAATGAAGTGCCAGAACTAAACCAATGCAGCCTAAAGCTATATACAAGAGAACAGTCCATTGTCTCAACTTGGACATTAGTAAGAACTGAAAAATGGATCAGTAACTTTGAAACTTTATTAATATTTTTTTACTTATTAAAAGTATTCATTTGAAACTGTTTCTATAGGTCAAACATCGTTTTTTTAAATACATAAACATTAAAAGTTTGTTTATTTATTATATGTTAATAATTATCATTATACATAACAACATTGCAAATACATTTTAGAGTTTCTAGAATTAATATTTCATTATCTTTGAATATTTTATTTTATTGTAATTTAATATGTCTTTTTATGATTGTCATTTATTGAGTTAAATAACAATACTTGAGCAATCCATCAATATATATTTTATAATGTTTTTTTATTTACCTTACATGTTTAAATTTGATATAAATGTTGCTTTTCTCAAGAGTTAAATATTTTTTTATGTGTATAATTTGTTTATGAAAAAATAATATGAAGGGAAACATTTTAACATGATATATATACTAATATATCATGAAGTGTGTGTGGGTGACTGCTTATAGAGACATACTTTACTTAAGATAAATCAAGATAGGTCAGACTAAAATCTTATTGATTAATAGTTTTTTTGTTTTGTTTAGAGAAGCAAATTAATAGCGTATATGTATCAAAGTGAACACACACATATTGCATGAATGACTTTTGGTATTGCATTTATAACTTATATGATAAAGCTGGGAGAAATATTGAATAAGCATTAGATAGAATTTTTTTTTAATGTTTCATTTTAAACCAGCTTATTTTAAATAGGCAGGAGTATATACATGTGTTTAATTTTCTTATTTGGTTACACATACAGTATTTGATATTTTGTTTTAACAATGTATTATTTAATGGATATAATAATTGAAAATAATTGGATAATTAGAAATTTGTTTTATTAAAAGTAAAGAATCTTAATAATTATATATTTGGTGTTTGTGTTATTATTATTAGTATTGTTATTTGTAATTTTATCATTTAATTATGATCATTCATCATCACTAATGAATGTAAAGCATTGGATCACAATTTACATATAAGAATGTATTAAGTAAATAAGGGTTTATAAAAAGCTAGATTTTATGTTGTGAGATTCGTTATGATCATTCATCATCACTAGTGGATAGATATTAATGGTTAAATTGTAATTTAAATATAATAGTATTTTAAGTAAATAAGTATAGATTTATAAAAAAGCTAAATCTTATGTTGCAAGGTTAGTTATGACCATCATCATCGCTAGTGAATATTAATGATAAAGTCACATTTTAAATATAATAATGTTTTAAATAAGTAATTATATATTTATAAAAAAGCTAAATTAGTTGTTGTGAGTTAATTGCAAAAGCTGTGGCTGGAGTCATCATCATCATCATTGTCAATAGTATTATTAATAAATAGATTAAACAAATGGGTTTAATGGCCATATATAAATAATAGTTTTCACTATGTTTGTTTGTGAGCCATTAGCAAGAGCATCTATACATCTGTAAATCTGTGTACTTAAACTGATCTGGTAACACCTGTAAAAGTATTAAGTGAGAATTTATGATGTTGGGATCTTATAGTTTTCTTGGCACAACTGAAATATAAGATTGTCATTTTCCATTCACCCAAGTGCATGTGTCATAAAAATGTACCAAATGGGTTTGAACCAAGTACTTTATCTAGGTTTAGACAGCCTAGTAGCACCCAGGTACAACACATGTCCATAGCTAAACCGAATAAAAGAGTTTGATTTTCTTTTCCAACTTGATGATATTTAATATTATTTTTAAAAAAATATTTTTAAGTAATTACAAATAGCGACAGTGTGTGCAATTATGAACGTGTTTTATATAAATGGAAATAGGAAAAGAGATTTTCTTTGTTGAAAGAATATATTATGGAGATAAGTGTAATTTATTCCATTGATTTCACTATCATTTTTCATTCAGTTGCTATAACAATATTTATTTATATAGCTATAATGGCTAGTATATTTTAATAGTTACAATGACTTCCCAACATTGCGAATACGCTAAATCTTAAGAGAATTATGCCAATGGTTATTTTTATTTCTTTTGAAGTGAGATATTTTATTTATCTCATAATTGTAGTGTTTATATCATTATTTTGTATAGTTACAATATATATATATGTGTGTGTGTGTGTGTGTTTGTGTGTGTGATATGTATGTAATTAAAAAAATTTAGACAATTTTTAATAAATTAATTAAAATAAATTTGATTTTACCTAATAATTTAATATAAATACATTGTCATGAATGAAAATATTTATTCTTGATTCTTGTAACAAAAATGAAATGTAGATTTAAAAGTAAAAATCTTTTTAACTATGTAGTTAATTAAAAGAAATATATATATATTTTTTTTACAATCAATTTTTTAGGTAGCAGTATCACTGAAGGAATGAGATGGTCATTAGCTAACCCAGAGTGATTTGATTTAATCAAACATATTTCAAAGTAATTTACCAAAGTTGGGGGCAATTCTACTGGCATAATAGATGAGCAGATATTTTATGGTAATATCAGACAGGTTTTTTTGAGAAGTTTATAAATAATTACTACCCTGCTACTGTTGATTATAGTATTGAATATAGTTGTTTTCTAGTCTCTCTTTTCTTTCTTTTCCAGCTTAAAAAAAGCTCAAATTTGTCAAGCATTGGTGGTTGAGAAGTCAGCAACAGCCGCTTTACAAGCAGTTGTCCCAAGTTAGCGGGTTCGCTTTCCAGCTGATGCTATGACACATGAGAAGAAAAAAAAGCTCAAATTTCTTACTTGGTCTTTTTAAGCAGCATATATTTTTATTTATAATTATGTAAAAACAAAATTTTACATTATAATTAAACAAGTTGTGAGTTCCCCTCATCAGAATACCATTGCCTTTTAAAAAAAGTTTTATTAGATTTTTATTATTTAATTCTAAATATAGAAGAGTTGCTTTCTTTTTTTAGAACTAAAATAAGTTAAATAAGTATCTTATCATTTATAATGAATAAAATAAAATTGCATTCCTAAAATAAAAAAATAATAAATTAAAGTCATTATGTTGTGGATGTTATTTTTACACATATTTACACATACATATATAAAAACTAATTAACTCAAACTCTTTAAATATTTCTATTAACTTTATTTATTTACATCACATATACAGTGGAGCTATAAATTATGCTATATTTAAGTACACAATTTAAATTATACATTATCTGAAGAAAAATGTAAACAAACTAACAACCAAACAAAAAACCCTGTAAAATGTTTCAAATTTTATGATAATCAAACAGCCTTTTTTTTCTCTCTGAGCTCTGCAAACAATCATTTAAAAAAGTCTAAAATTTATAAATAAATTTTACGGTATGCCTGTAGCCATTTTTCCATTATGAAGCACAATATATAATTACATAGAGAATAAAACTTCTTTGGTTTTTGTTGAAAGCACATATTGTTCTTTTATTATATTTTCAGAATTTGATGTGCAGTATTTTGCATAATAAAATATTTTCTGAACATAATGCCAAAAGTTTTACAAAATTTTAGAACATTCTAAAAGTTGATATTGAGTAAAACATCAAAATAATTAAAGTCATGGTAATTAATTGATAACAAGACCAATATTATGTTTCTATAAGAGAAAAAAGTTATTAAAAAATAATCTTATTCAGAGCATATTTAATAGTGAAGAAAAAACATGTTGCTATTTAATTTTTTTAAAAATAAAAATAGGGTAGTTGTTTCTTTTTTATTGTTATCAATGAATGCACAAGTGAACACACACTCAGTAATATATATATATATATAATGACATGCAAAAATTTTACAAATCTATTTAAATAATAATTGAACCACCCTTTAGCTGCCAAGTTCGATAACTTATACAATAATAGAGTGAACCACCTTTTAATGCCTTTTAGATCTTTTTATGTACAGCCACCCAGAACAATAAAAGCCAGAGTGCCAATTTAAATCACTCTGGCTGCTTTTGCTCTGGATGGCTGTACATAAAATGATCTAAAAGACATTAAGAAGTGACTTGGCAGCTAGAGGGCAGTTCAATTATTTAAATAGATATGTAAAATTTTCACATGTGTCACTTCAATATATTATTAAAAAATTGTATTATTATTATTTCTTAAAATTTTGTTTACACTATAAGATTCACATTTTGTATATAAAACAGCATCTGTCACCATTGTCATAGTAATGCTAAGGCTACATGATAATACTTTGAGAATAATGTGTGGGTATTCACTTACACAGATACATATATATGATGGTAGAAAGAAGGGAGAAGTGAAGTATTCACATGTATAAAATTGTTAGATATTCACTTAGAAGAATAGATTATTTTAGAAATTTATTTAGGTGACAAACCTAAAAATTTTAGATAAAGTAAAAAGAGAATTGTGCAAATGAAACTTTTTTTTTACTATCATTTCTTCTTTCTTGTTGTTGAAGAAGAAGAGGGAAGAGTTAATTAAAATGTTAAACTATAAAAGAGGGTATTGATTTAGATTAGCTCATAAAGAAGTTACAAAAATATTTATTATACTAGGATACTTTTCAGATATGGAGTGAAAAAAAGGGAATAGCACATTGGTTTTTATGTTATCCATATTGCTCAGTTGCTTATACCAACTATCAAAAACTGCCCAGAAAGAAAAAAAAAACTGAATTATGCAGATAACTTGTCAAAAATGTTATTTAATGAAATGATAATACACTAACACCAAACACAACTCTGTACTTGTTTGATTAGCAGTAATGCTAAAATCATTAAGAGAAGAAAAGATATCTAAAAAAAGATGAGAGATTTCAAGGACTAAAATGGTAAGATATTCTGAAGGAAAGAAAATTCAATATATATATATATATATATATATATATATATATATATATATATATATATATATATATATATATATATATATATATATATATATATATATATATATATATATATATATATATATATATATATAGTACCCTTTACAATAGGTACAGACAGTTAGGTAGAATTGGAATAGTAGTTATATTAAAAATTAAATTTGTTATTTTCTAACATATAATTTAACTATTATAGGTAGTAGGGTTCAAACTCAATAAATAGAGGCTTATAAAGATATATTAGATAGTTTGAACTCATTCAAAAATGAATTAAATATAGAATGATACAATAAGTTGTTTAAAATATAGTATTAATTTTTATTTATTATATTTAAATGATATTATAATTATAGAATAGCTTAATTATAGTCATAAATATTTTATATTATATATTTAAGATATTATTTTTGTTTGAAATTTTATTTTAAATGATAAGTTAATTTAATATTAATTTAAAATGAGCTGGAAGTATCACATGATTAGGTAATTGTGTGAATATGTGTGCTTTCAAAAAGTTAGGGAAAGAAAACTTTAATTTTAGCTTGTTAAAAATTTGATACATAATAAAATGTAGTAAATAATCAATCTAGAGATAATATTAGAAAAGTAATGAATAAAATTATTTTATTTAAGTATAATATTTTAAGTCAATTTTAGGTTATTTAAAATATTAGAAATTGTTTTAATAAAGATATTTAATTTTTAGATAAAAATAATTAATATTTAGGGCATTAAATAACTTGATAATAATTAATATTGATGTCTCATAGTTTTAAAAACTTAATTTTAAAAAAAATAATATTGATGTAGCTATGTAAATTAGCAGATTGTTATAAGCAGTATTGACCAATGAAATCATTGGAATAAAAACAGTATAAAAATTTTTTTTTAGATTTTCATAGATTTTCAGTGATTTACAGACTTGGATTAAGATAGATTTAGTTTGAAATTTATAACTATTTTTTTATATTGTGACTGTGATAATTTATTTTAAATTATTATTTTATTGAGAGTGTTTATTTTTTAAAAATATAATTGGGATAACTACTTAAATAATGATTCACTAAACACAAAGAATCCTGTCTATGGAACAAGATGGTAACTAATTAAATATTGGGGAAATGAATACCAAATATCAAGAAAAATAGTGCAAAACTGGAGAGAATTTACATAAGAACTTTGTAACTTTTATAAATAGTATATTTGGGATGAGTGACCATTTATTTGAAATGGCTTTATCATATTGCAATGCCGCTAATTTATTAAAGTTAATGAAGAGGAAATGGATATTTATTAAAAAATTTTTATAGTAATGTTAAATTTGAAATGGCAACTTAAATAAAAATATTTTAAAATAAAATTGTTAATAAAATAATATAAACAACTTAGATAAACAATAATTAATAAAATAAAAAATAACATAAATAAATTGCATTAATAAATATTTAAAGAAAAGTAAAGACAAAAATGATTTAAATGGAATTTATGAAATAAAATATAAGAAAAATAAACAAAAACATATATACATAAATGAGTATTTACTTGTGTTTGTTACTTTATAATACACCAAATATTGCAGCAATGTTGATGAATCTCTCACAATTTTTTTTAAGAATTATATAGGCAATAAATTTTAACTTAATGATAAATAATTCTTTTAACAATTTTGATAATTTACAATATAAAAATTTCATATAGAAAAATGAAAGTTTGTTTGTATTTGTTAATTTATTACTCAACAAATATTTTATACCAACCTTGATAAATATTATATGAGGTTTTTTTTTTTGAGAATTATAAATGCTATTTATTTGTATTTGATGACACTTAAATGGTTAAAAATATTGGTAATTTGCAATATAAAAATGCATTGCAAAAGTAACAATTTTCTTATGATGTAACAATGTTGGAAAATGTTGTAGCCTGTTTATTAAAATACATACTAGAGAGATAGAAAGAATTATAGTTTTTGATAATCTAAAATAAAATTTTATTGCACAAATATATTTATTTTAAATGAATTAACTTTTGTTTTTCCCCACATATTTAATTCTTACCTGCATATACTATAATGTTAAAATTTTATAACCATTTAAAAAATTGTCATATGAGTAATATAAAATAATTCACATTAAAATTATTGTATTATTTAATAAAGGTTATACTTTTTACAATTCTGTTGTTAGTAATTATTTGATGTAAATAGTACACAAGTATATTTTAATTATCAAATTTTCTTCTTACATGAGGATACTGTAAGAGAAACATTGAGAATTATAGTTTCTGATAAAGTGATGAAAAATTTTAATTGATATTCAATATATCAAAAATTGAAAATGGAATTTACATAATATGTAAGTATATTTTAAATATTAAACTTTCTATTAAGGTACAACTTGAGGTTGTAAATGAAATATAAAAATATATTTTACTTATTAAACTTTCTACTAATGTGAAGAGATAGCTAGAGAAATGAAAAAAATTAGTGAGGGAAATTATTATTTGGTATTCAATACATTAAAAATTGAAAATGGAATTTAGATATTAAAACATTTAAAAACTTCTACTGCTCAGAATATATCTTCCTTATATATATATATATATATATATATATATATATATATATATATATATATATATATATATATATATATATATATATATATATATATATATATATATATATATATATATATATTTAAAATATATTTTAATCATCAACAACATTATATTCATTTATACTCCTATTTTTATTATTTTACTAGTGAGCAAAGCCATGGGCACAGCTAGTGAATATATATATATATAATCTCTGTGTCTATTCCTTATTATATAGTGAAGTGGAATATTTGCCATGCTATATTCATTTCACTGGGATTACATCCAGGAATTGACTCTGAGTTACATACACTTTTCTATAACCAAGTTCAAACATTAAAAATACCCCAAGAAACATCTACTGCAGTGTCTATATATATATATTAACACCAGATATCTAATTATTATGTATAGATTAAGGTAATAGCTTTATAAATTTAATTTATAATTAACTCAATTAATAACTCAAGATTATTAAAATTGCATATATATAGGCGAATCATACATATCACTGATATATATATACACCTGGGTCTCTTTTTACGCAGACTTATTTAAGATGATTTTGAAGTTATGCGATTCGTGTTTCACCGGAAGTCGATTTCCGACAATGCGCTATTACTTTAAATAATAAATTTTGCGCACCTACATCATATTGAAAGTAATAGCACATTATTGGAATTCGACTTTCATCTTAGTAATTTCAATATTTTCAGTGCTTTATAATAGTAAGATTTTATGCAGTAATGAAATTAAAATCATGATTTCCACATTTTATGTATACACATATTAAATTTTACAAGATTATAATATAAATTTGTTCAAACATTGTGCATGTTAATTTTGCATTTTAAATCACATTAAAAAAGAATGTAATCAATTATTATTTTCTTATTAATGACACTAATCATTAATGTGCTCCACAATTCCAACGAGAGCAAAATGGTTGTATATCTGGATATCACAAGCTTCATAAACAATTAATAAAATCATCATCTCAAAGATTAATTACAAATTACATTGTCAGCAGAAAACCATTGACACAACATGAGTGTGAAGTTGGCGTTAGTTGTATTTCCTCTTGTGAAAAATTTGTACCAGTTTACAAATGAATGTGTTTTTCGGCAAATAACAATAATAATTAAAACATGTATAAAAAAATGTAAATTACTGTACTGTAAATTATGCATAAAAATATATTATTTTTTAAAAAAATTAAATATTATAGTTAAAAAAAGTTTGTCTTGTATCATTTTTTTTTTCAAATTTGAAATTTTTGATTAGTCATATTTTATTTCCTTATTTTTTTTTTTTATGCAAATTTTAAAGTAATTTTACGTTGGTGCTTTGCTTTTATGCAAATTTTGAAAAATCACAGACCGCATCCCCCCTTTTTCAATGTAAGTTATGTCTATTTTTGCACGATTTCATTTGCGCGTGTTTTCTGAGGAACCTATCTATCACGTAAAATGAGACCCAGGTGTGTATATATATATATATAGGACATATTTTATTTGCGTTATTTATTATAGTTTATAAAATTGATTTCTAAAAGTTTGTAAAAAGGAGTCATGTGATTCCAAATCTGGTTGGGATAGGATGTTAATTGACGTTAAAAAAGATATTAAAACAATAGTTATTTGTCAAACCATATTCTATCTCAAAAATGAATACTTAACCAACTTTGTAAATTGTTTACTAAAATCATATGATTTAAAACAAAAAGATGCTTATCAAATTCAAAAAGCAAAAGGATGGGTTTCAACAAAATTATTTTAAATGTATAAATAGATTGAATAATAAGATAAAGGAGGAATTAGCATAGTACATCTTCCTAAAAACTTGTAAAACAAAGAGTAAATTCTTGTTAACATCTGCTGAAAATTAGACAAAAGACAGGAATTCTTTTATTTCTAAAATTATATGGCATGATATGCTAATGGCTTATTTCACTGTACGAAAAAGTATAGCTAACCTTTTCTATGTAAAAAAGAACTTCAAAATTGTTATAAATACTGTCTAACAAAATCCACACAAGTTTTGATCTGTAAAATGACTGAGTAGGAGAAGTGGGAGTAGCTGTTCTCTAAGTCTGGAAATGGTGATTTCCATCTCCATCTTGTGTGCTGAAAATATCAAGCTGCTACAATGATTGAAGAAGTCCTGTAAAGTACCTGAAATGCTGATGTCACATGCATAGAAAGATGTCTACCTATTCTATGGAGAATGATTGCTATTCTACCGGAGTCAAGAATAGATGAAACCAACTGATGTGCTCCCACAGATTAATCAAAGATAAAATTCCTACAGTCATTGCAAAGAGTGCTAAAAATGAAATTTACCTTAAGTCTAGAGTTATAGCTATTTTATAAACTTAAGTGAATGTTCAAATTAAATTTTCATCTCTGTAAAAACAAACTCTGAAATTGTGAACTTGTGATCATCCTATTAAACTGTAATTAATCTTTACATTTTGTTATTCAAGTTTTACTTGCTATTTTGAAATTATATTGCTTGGTTATAACCTTTAATTACCCCACAATCATTATAATGTTTGTATTGTTATATGATCAAAGTCAATTCGTCCCATAATAAGTAATTGTTCTTGTTATAGGCCACCCTTATGTTATAAGGTATAATCTATGAAGATTATGTTAACAAATAAATGTAATTCTAACCATAGAGATATAATATAACATATTTTATAATTAGTCATTAATCTTTATGTGATGTTTATTTGCTTATAACCCTAATATCCCTTGAAATGCATGTAGCCTTTACTAAATAATGATCAACAATGTTTGTCAAACTATTTGTTGGACCAGGGTTAGTATCTTATTAAGTCAGACCATTTCATTATTGCATTAGCTTCCAATTCTTGTCTTGGGAGATTGGCTTGTGTTGAAATCACAGATATTCATTAATTATTTTAAGTGTAAATGTAATTAATTATGTTTGATTCATTGTGGCTGATGTGAACTTATATATATATATATATATATATATATATATATATATATATATATATATATATAATTACTACCTTCCTATTCTCTATAGTAAAATGGCAAACACTGGCCCAATTATGTCAGCTGGCCACATAATAGTGAACAGGAGTCATCTAGGGGCTGAATTGTTTAGAAATGAGCACCAAATAAATAACTGGGGTAAGGATCCAATCTGTATGAGTAGCCTATCAAATTTTTAAACTTCCATATATAATTTATATTAAATTTCATTAGCAAGCTTTTCGGTTAAAGTGAACCACACATCTTATATGTGGATGTAGGTTCTCATGGGTCCCACCAAACCATTAATAAATTTAGTTTAATTTGCAGATGGCAAATCATGTGTAATGCTAACTCAACCCATTCCATCCTTTCTATTATAATTATTTATGAAGTTACCCAAGAACAACAGAAGGTCTAGTAAAACAAATCATGATTTACATATCTTTTAGAGTTCATAATTATATTGAAATATTAATTGCTTATCTTAGCTAGTCAGCAATATTAACACTGTAATATATAATACACCCAGGTCTCATTTTATGCAGATTTATTTAATGTGATTTTGAAGTGATGCAATGCTATTACTTTAAATATTATAAATTTCACACACTCACATCATATTTAAAGTAATAGCACATTATCAGAGTTTGACTTTTATCTAATAATTTCAATATTGTCAGCACTTTATAATAGTACTGTAATAGATTTTATGCAATAAAAAGGTTCATAATTAACTTAAAATCAGGATTTCCCCATTTTATATACCCTCATTAAATTTTACAAGACTATAATGTAAATCTGTTCAAATGTTGTAGATGAAAAATACTATGTATGTTATTGTTTTTGCATTTTAAATCACATTCTATTTTTGCTTTTTATAAAAAGAGTACATAATCAATTAATCATTTAGTGTCCACAAGTTTATTTTTAAAAGGTGAGTAACAGTGGTGGGCACAATTAAATTTGACAATTAAAATCTGATTTTTAATTGTAATTAACAATTTAAAAATTACATAACATGATCTGAAATTAATATGATGTGAAATTATGAAATTTGATTTTAAACGGAATTGAAAATTAAAAAATTAAAGTCAAAAATAAGAATTTAATTTTTAATTGTTAGTTTTAATTAAATTTTGCCCACAGTGGTGAGTTGGTGTCATTTTATTATCATAAGTCTAAGTTCTTATTTTTATTTTAAAGTTTTAGTTTATCCTAATGGAGAAAAAAGCACCCAAGAAAATGAATTTCTTTGGAAATAAAAATTTCAATTTTAGATTGCTTAGTGAAATGGAAAAAATCAACAGTGATTAGAAAACATTTTAGTTGTATTTCCTCTTGACTTCGTTTAAGGAGAAGCTACAGTACCTCACAGCACATCACATCATGATGAATCTGATGTCTCAAATAGTAATAATGATTAACATACTGTACATGTGTGAAAAAAAGGTAAATTATGCATAAAAATATACTGTTTTAAATAAAATTAAATACTGTAGTTAATAAAAAAAAAAGTTTGTCTTGTATCAATTTTTTTCAAATTTGAAATTTTTTATTAGTCATATTTTATTTTATTTTTTTATGTGAATTTTAAAGTAATTTTACATTGTTGCTTTGGTTTTATACAATTTTTGAAAATTCCAGTAACCTATCCCCCATTTTTCAAGGTAAGTTAAATCTATTTTTGTGTAATTTCTTTTGTGCGCATTTTCTGAGGAACCTATCTACCACATAAAATGAGACCCAGGTGTATATGTTTCCGATTATTACACGTAAACCTTGGCTTTTTGGCAACCACAGTAAGGCTGTTGAAAATCATTTGGTGCATTACATTGTTATAAATATCCATCCCTCATAAAGCATAAAGATTATTAGATTTACATGAATAAAATCATTGACACTATATAATAAATGATTAAACATGTCTAATTGTATAATGCATGATGGTGTTAAACTAACCATACTTTGATCACCACTTTAATGTAATCTATATTGTTTTATATTAATTGTTATCAAATATAACAAACTTGTTTAAATTTACCTCATATCCATTATATTTCTTACTGTACTCCAGTACAATTAAAACCCTTTAATTAAAATGAAATTTATGATGTGTAAAATTTATGACATTTATTTTTCCAGTTTATTTATTAAAATTATTTTATCATTCATTCTCAAGTCAATCCATGATCCTTATAGTGTAATTAAATTTAATAGAATCTCATGCTTTTTCTGTACATTTGGATGTGGGTTAAATAGAATCTAAAATATATCATAGGAAGTGTTGTTCATGGAGTACAGACAAATATGTTGGAGCTTGGTCTGACATGGGACCATGTTCCATATCAATCAGCTTTAGTATATTTGTCTTGGACTCATGAGTTTTGTTAAGTGAATATACAATTTTGACCATTACGATATATGAAAAATAAATAAATTCATTTCAAATAAGACTAAACAACATAAATATAGTAAGAAATTTTATTTACATATGCACAAAAAATGAAGGACAAATTCGATGAAACTAATATTTAAAATATTTTATTTAAAAAAAAATAGAAAAAAATAATAAAGGACGTCTATACACAAGAAAAATAAACTCAAAAATGAATAATGATTCCATCTGGAAATTATTAATAGTTAAATTATATATATATATATATATATATATATATATATATATATATATATATATATATATATATATATATATATATATATATATATATTAATAATATTAAGACAACATTAAATTGACATATTTAGATACAAAATATATTACAGAAATAAAAATATAAAATTAACATAAATTATTTTTGAATTTTTATATTAATTATAAAAGCAAAATTTAATATTCAAAGATGAATTTTTTAAAAAAAAATTAATAGAGTGAACAATAGGAAAGATTGACATAGTTAAAAAAAGGCCAAAAAGTAATAGGTATTGGTATAATAATTTATAAATATAGATATTATAGAAAATTAATAACATTTAACATTGGAATGACATATTCAATATTTTTTAAAAATAAATATTAAGTTTAAATTAGTGGTTTTAAGTGATTATATTAAAAATTAATTTTTACAAATTATGCATTTTACATTATTAATTGATGAATTAAATTAATAATAAAATAATAAAAATTATAATATGCTATATATATATATAAATTCAAAATTACCCAAATTCAATCATCAAGACTAGACAAAGAAAATAAACTCTAAAATATAACCTATAGCAGTAAAAACTTGGTTGGGTTTTAGAGTTTATTTTCTTTGATTAGTCTTGTTGAGTTGTGAATTTGGGATAATTTTGATTATTTTATTGACTAGTTTAGTTTTAGGCTTTTAATGTTTACATTTTCATATATATATATAGTACTGAAGTACATCGTTACAGAATGTTTTAGAGTTTTAAGAGTAAAAATACTTAGGAAATTTCGTTTTTTTATAAATAAAAAAAAAACGAAATTAAACAATAGAATAATAATATAATAAAGAGAAATTTTTATTAATAAAATTAGAAATAAATTTGATCCGAAATAAATTGGATCAAAAAATCATTAATTGGAAATAAACTGCATAATAAATTGATTGATTCCAGAAAAATTGCAGAAGCTACCATTAGAAGAGAATGATATGTTGCTGAACTCATCGTATTGTGCTGCCGACCTGAACCTTTTCTGCGATACCACCAGCAGATAGTTTGAAGGACAAACCATGTTTGTGTGAAGTCTCAGGAACTATGGAGTGTCCATGCCGAGATCCATGAGAGTTTATATAATATCACAAATTAAGAAAAGACCTATGAGGAATTAGTGCCAACAGGTTGGAATGAACATTTTACAGAAGCTACGTGTTATCATACTTGCATCAAATCAAATTCAAATCCTAGGTAACATTTTTTTTTTTATTCTCCAATTCTTGATTTATAAGCCATGGTAGATAAGTAAATAAAACAAAAAACTTTTAACTTTTAACTTCTCATGAACTATTATCTTCAGGGTATAAATTATATTAGCTCCATTGTCCAACTTTAATGCAGAATTATTAATTGTGTGTGTGTGCAAATCTTAATTAAATATGTTTTGTATTTTATTTTATGTCAAAGGATATTAAAATATTTATTTAACTGAAAAGTGTGTGTATGGTTGTATTATGAGGCAAAATGATTATGTTAAGAAAAGTGAGAAGGGGTTAAATTAGTATTAGAATGATCATATGCTTTTAATATGGTATAAAATGCTCATTTTTTAAAAAAAGAGCAAGATTCAAAGTGTTATTGAAATATTTATGCTAATAGAAGGAATATATGCCTTTATTACAAGATAATACATTTAATTTATGAAAATTAAACATTGATTGAAATATTTAGTCATTGTTAAGAAGTGATTTAAGTTGAAGCTAAAAGAATAGGGAGTATGTTTTGAAATAAGGATTTTGGATGATGCAAATGTTTTATTGTGTGGAAAGAAATTTTTTTTTTTATAATATTAAGAAATAGAATTTTAGAATAGGCAGATATGAGCGAGCTGGAATTTTAGATACTAGATTTGTTGCTGATTGAGCAGGCACATTAATTACTGCATGATTAACTGGCACTTAAAGGGATCTCCTTAAAATAAATAAAGTGCTTGGTTGGCCACTGTTTTAATTTAGTAGCCAAGTGTTTATGTTATTGGTGCCTTGCTACCAATGATATTGTTCACTCCACTGAGGGACCAGAAATCTTCAGAGATAGAAAAGTTTGTTAATAAGGGTAATACAAAAGTGTATATATATATATTCTTATTAATAATATATATATATACAAAAGTGTATATATATATATTCTTATTACAGAAGGAAGGTGGGTGGTTCAATTGACACATCAGCATGGGACAAAACTGGACATTTCAAATGGCAAGATTGATGTGGGTAGTAACTGGACATTTCAAATGGTGTGTCCAAAGTCAGCCATAACTAACCTAAGTGACAGTTAGTGAGAAGGAACATTAGAGAGCGATCAATTTAAGTTGGAGAGCATGATAGTATTGTTTAAGAGAACCGGTTAAATCGGCACAACCAATAAAAAGTGATTTTGTATGACCATATAAACTGTGGAGATATAATCATTAAAAAAGAGAGAAGAGAACATTCCAGGTGAATTATGATAGATGAACAGGAAGAGCAAAAGCAGAACTAAGTGGGTTAGGGTTGGTTGTACGTACATTTTAAAATAGAGAAAATGAATTTTATTGTTAAAAAAAATAGAAGAAAGTGGAATTGACAGTAGGGCAATGCCAGAAGTAAGCCTGATATTCTTTAAAACCCACAAATAATAGAGGAAAATGCATTTCAAATGTTAATGAACATAATGAGGAAAAGGGCAAAGACATCAACCGACATCAGCAAATAATGAGGCAGGAAATTAGCGAGCTTAGGACAGAGATGAGGGAAATGAGACAGGAATTAACAGGAAGAATGGATGTAAGTCAGGAAGTGGTAGAAGTAATGAAAAAAATGTAGATGAAAAGTTTGAGATTTTAGAACTAAAAAAAAATATGGAAGAAGTGAGGGAGAAGTTAAACAATGTGGAGGTGAACCAGTTAAAAGCAAAAGTATTACATGTAGAAGACATATGTCAGGAACTAATATATAGCCAGAAATGATGTGACATGAGATAGGGAAACTAAAAAAGGAGGGCACAAAAGAAAGTAGTAACAAGGAATTAGAGAACTCTAAGAAGATAATAGAGAGCAAGGTGGATACAAACCTGAAGTAAAGGAGATATGTAGAGGGGTAGTGGAAGACATAGTGCAGAAAATAAAACAGATAAAACATAAATGTGAGAATTTCATACATTGAGGATAGACTTGATGAACAGATGAATAGATTTATGGTGAAACAATTCACCATTTAGTGTTCAAAGTGGAGGTAGGAGAAAACCCGCTGAAGCATTTAGAAAGCTTGAGTAATTTATTCCATACTAAAAATTTTCCAAAAGAGGATAAGTTTGTGGTGGTGAGTAGTTACCTCCAAGAAACAGCATGTGACTGGTGGCACCCCTGAGCAATAAACCACAGACATTTGGAGAATATAGTTGTTCTATTCTAAGAGAATTTTGGAATGAAGTCAGGCAAGATGTGATCCTGTACAAAATATCCCAGGAGAGGTATTCTAATGTGCAGAGAGAAACACAAGTACAGTTCATTTACCAACAAGTATTAAAACTCAAGGCACTGAAGGCATTTCCTATGTCGGATGGTCAGATAATTAGAACATTATGTAATAACATGCCACCAAATATACAACAGCTACTGTTAAGCAAAGATGGATGGTCAGTAGAGGAAATGGCTAAATTTTTAAAGCAGGTTGATTGTGAAAACCTACCCTAGGAGCCCCCAAAGTTATACAGGAAATGGGATGGTTATAAGGACTCACTTGGCAGAAAAAAAGAGCCACCTGCTCGAGCATAAATGAAAAATATAACGAGGTAGAAAATTTAATAAATAACTTGGCTACACAAGAATACAGGAAAACGAACTTCAATCCAAACAAAACAATGGGATTTTATAGTATTTCTGAATTTGGATTTTGAAACTAATATGCTCAGAATGATATTTTAGTCTCAAGGGAGGAGGATGGAGTAAATGTACCGAGATACATCATTACAGAGTGTTTTAGTGTTTTAAGGGTAAAAATACTTAGAAAATTTTATTTAAAAAAAAAGAAATTAAACAAAAAAAATAATATAATAAAGAAAAAAAAATTTATTAATAAAATTAGAAATAAATTTGACGGGTATAAATTGGATCAAAAAATCATTAATTGAAAATAAACTGCATAATAAATTGATTGATTGCAGAAAAATTACAGAAGCTACTATTAGAAGAGAATGATGCATTGCTGAACCCATCATATTGTGCAGCCAGCCTGAACCTTTTCTGCAACACCACCAGCAGATAGTTTGAAGGACAAACCATGTTTGGGTGAAGTCTAAGGATCAACGAAGTGTCCATGCCAAGATCCATGAGAGTTCATATAATATCACAAATTAAGGAAAGATCTACGAGGAATTAACGCCAACTGGTTGGAACCAACATTTTACAGAAGCTACATTTTGTCATACTCATGTCAAATCCAAGGTAACATTTAATTTTCATATTCTCCAATTCTTGATTTATAAGCCATGGTAGATAAGTAAATAAAACAAAAAAAAAACAACTTTTAACTTCTTATGAACTATTATCTTCGGGATATAAATTATATTAGCTTCATTGTCCAACTTTTATGCAGAATTATTAATTGTGTGTGTGTGCAAATCTTAATTAAATATTTTTTGTATTTTATTTTATGTTAAAGGTATTAAAATATTTATTTAACTGAAAAGTGTGTGCATGGTTGTATTATGAGACAAAATGATAATGTTAAGAAAAGAGAGTGGTGTTTAAATTAGTATTGAAATATTTATTATTATAATGATGATATGATTTTAATATGGTATAAAATACTCATTTTAGAGAAAAAAGCCAGATTCAAAGTGTTATTGAAATATTTATGCTAATAGAAAGAACGTATACCTTTCTTATGAGATAATATGTTTAATTTATGAAAATAGAACGGGATTGAAATATTTAGTTCTTATTAAGAAGTGATTTAAGTTGAAGCTAAAAGAATAGAAAGTATCTTTTGAAATAAGGATTTTTAATGATGTAAATGTTTTATTGTGCAGAAAGTAATTTTTTTTTTTATAATATTAAGAAATATAATTTTTAGAATAGGTGGATATTTCTAATACAGTTACAATTCGATAAGCTAGCTGGGATTTCAGGCACTAGATTCATTGCTGGTTGAGCAGGCATATTAATTACTCCATGACTAACTGCTGCCTAAAGGGATTTCCTTAAAATAAATAAAGTGCTTGGCTGGCCAATGTTTTAATTTAATAGCCGATTGTTTATGTTATTGGTGGCTTGCTACCAATGATATTGTTCACTCCACATGAGGGACCAGAATCCTTCAGAGATAGAAAAGTTTGTTAATAAGGGAAATACAAATATATATATATATATATATATATGGTCTTTATTCTTATTAAAGGAGAAAGGTGGGTGGTTCAATATATATATATATATATATATATTGACCATATATATATATATATATATATATATATATATATATATATATGTAATGGTCAAGACCATGAATGAGATGCCTTATAAATAATGTATAGAAAATGTATATATTTTGCAGCCACTAATATACATGCTAAGATTGTGTAGTAAACATAATAATGCTAAATAAATAATACACTTATTTTATATTTCAGGGGTATGCTCAATTTTTTGTATTAATATTATTTAAAATATTTTTTTAATATTTAATGGTTAAAGTGATTAATACATCATCTTTATTTATAACCCCTGGCCAAACTATGTATCACATGAGTTACTCCAGATAAAATGGCTTGTGGATTTGATATTCAGAACTGACAATTTGGTTTAATACAAATTTGTAGTAATATATGTATCAATATAATTTCTTTTTATTTATAACCAAATATATCTTCATTAGAAAATATTTATAAATTATATATTGCAATTTACTTTTATCTTTAACTATATTACTTCTTTGATTGCCGCATCTTTAAATTCTTCTTTAATTGATATTTGTGACTACATATGGAAAGACAAATAGAAAACAGATAATAATATCATGCTTCCTACTCATTAACATTAAAATGTTAACTTTATAATCAGAATATATAAAATAAAATTATAATCATATGATTGATCATTACTTTCTGTCAAATAAGTACCCCTTTACTTTATTACAGCAAGGATATAATCCTTTATGTTGTTGACCCTTGTAAATATAACTCATTTATTCGATTGGCTTTAGCCTCATAGCTGGTGCACATGTGCACACGTAGATATATATCTAAAATAAAACTAATCTCAGTAAACATGTACTTAACTATACTTATCTCTTTCTTTAAATTGATAATAATTCAAAGAAGTAACCTTATTAGAGCCCAGTTACTTATAACATGGAAACCATATTTTTACTTCAATGAAATGGTCAACTAGCAGTCGTAATCATCATTATCATCAACCATTATCAATCCACTGCAGGATGAAGGTCTCTCCAAGTTCGATCCATCTTCTCCAATCTTTAACTTTTCTTCTCCAAAGCACCCCTGCACATTTTCTTATTTCATCCATCCATCTCACATAGGTCTCTTTCTGGGTCTTTTACAATTTTTTGAAATCCAGTTTAAGATTTCAATTGTCCATCTATTATCTCTTATAGCAGTATATCCAACCCAACTCCACTTTAACATTTTAATTTTTTCAATAAGGGCAGTAACACCTGTTTCTTCTCTTACCAATACATTGCATTTTTAATCTTTTCTAGTTACTTCCAACATGCATCTCTCCATACTTCTTTGAAGGGTCCAAAGTCTCTGTATTGCTGTTCTATTAAGTGTCCAAGTCTCAGATCCATAAATAAGAACTGGTAAAACACATTTATTAAAAACCTTCCTTTTCAAACACATAGACATATTTTCTTTTAGTCTCAAGTTATTTTTACCAAGGGCATTATAACCAAGTTTAATTCTATGATTAATTTCATCCATTATGTTCCCTTCTGTATTAATAATCTGACAAATGTATTTGTAACTGTTAACTTCTTCTAATTCATCATACTCAATCTTTATTTTCATAATTTGAGCAAATCGATTAAACATTACTTTAGTCTTTTTAACATTTATCTTTAGTCCTACTTTCCTACTTTTATCTGATAATTCCTGCAACATTTCCTGCAACTCTGAAGCATTATTTGCAAAAAAAAACTACATCATCTGCAAAATCTAAATGATTTAAATAATTTTCATTTACTTTCACTCCTTTAGTTTCCCATGTTAATCCCAAAAAAACTTTTTGCAGCGCTGCTGTAAAAAGTTTTGGAGATGTGGAGTCACCTTGTCTTACATTCTCAATGTTGACTTTCCCTTATCATTATGTAATCTAATTGTTGCTGTTGCATTTTTGTAAACATTCTTTAAAATATGACAATATCCTGGATCTTCAACTTGATTATCCAATGCTTTAATCACTGAAGAAACGTTTTAGAATCAAATGCCTTTTCATAATATACAAATCCAAAACATAATGGCAACTCATATTCATTTGTACTTTCTATAAATTCTCTGAATACCTGGATATAATCCATTGTACTAAAACCACTTTTACATCCAACTTGTTCTCTTGGTTGATGGAAATCCCATGTTCTCTGTAAATGAGTTGTAATTATGTTGATAAAATTTTTGTATAAAACTGATAAAAGGCTGATAGATCTGTAATTTCTAATATCTTCTTTATCACCTTTTTTAAATATTAATATTATTACTGTATTTTTCCAATCATCTGGTACATCTTTATCATTTAGACATTTGATATATAACTTTGCTAAAAAATATTTATATTTCTTCACCTGCTTCTTTTAATATATCAATTATAATTCCATCATTACCTGGAACCTTTCCTTTCTTCATACATTTAATTGCATGTCTCACTTCTTCATTTAAAATTCTGGGCAATTTGAAAGATGTAATAGATATAGGAAGTACTTGTTCTTTATTACTATATAATTCTGGATAAAAGTCTTCTACCCATTTCATGATGTCATCTCTCTTTTTAGTAATAATTCCATCTTTTTTTTCTTATTGCAGATATAAATTTCCTACCAATACCAAAATGTTGTTTTACATTCTTGAGTCTTTTGTTTTTTTCTACAGCTTTCCTTGCTAGTTCATAGTTATACTTTCTTATATTATTTTCAACTCTTTTCCACACGATTTTACAAAGTTCGAGTTATTCAATCCTTTTTAATGCATCATTTTTGTATATTTTCATATTCTTTCTTTTTTTCATAAATTCTCTAGTCTCAATAGATGTTTTATTGGTTAATTGCTGTTTTTTTTTTAACAGCTATCTTTGTTGCAGTTTTTAAAAGTGCATCAGTTATTTTCATATTAATTTCATTCAAATCTGAATCATGTTCAAAATCTACTAATACTTGAAACCAATTTGTAAGTTCTAATTTAAATTCAGTAGAATGTTTCTGAAGATTAGGAATATCAACTGTAAATATTGTTTTTCTTAATAATTCTTGTCTTTCTCATTTTGCATTAACACACATCTTACATATTACTAATTGATGATCACTTCCTGTGTTAAATTTATTAGAAACATTACAATCTTGAAATATGTATTTTCCATTAGTTAAAATATAATCCAATTCTGCTGTACCTTCATTTGGATGCTTCCATGTCCATTTCCTTTTAACATTTTTCTCAAAAAAAGAATTCATAATATAATGTTTATCTTTTTCTGCAAACTCCACAAGTCTATGTCCTCTCTCATTTCTCTTACCATAAACAAAATTACCTACAGCACTTTCATTTTTCATTTGTTTACCAATTCTAGCATTAAAGTCTCCCATAACAATTTTAAAATGTTGTTTACTCTGATCAAAAGCTTTTTGTACATCCATATAAAAATCTTCTACTACTTCATCACTATGAGAACTTGTTGGGGCATAAACCTGAATTATCTGCATTTGTTATCAGCTATTAAGTTGTATAATTAATCTTGCTACTTTGTCCAATACACCATCAATCTCCACAATGTTGTTCTTCCACTTTTTATTTATAATAAATCCTACTCCACTTGTATTTTCAATATATGTGCCATTACAATAGAGTACATATCCACTTTTTTAAATCTATTGTCTCTTCACTTTTTTTTCTAACTTCACAAAGTCCAATAATGTCCCATTTAATATAAGACAGTTCTTTTTCTAATTCTTGCAATTTTCCTTCACTTGAAAGTGATCTGCTGTTGTAAATACCTAAATAAAAAGTCATCATCAAATTGCAGCCTGAGTTTGCAATCAGGGGATTTTTAGCACCCTTCACCTTTGGCCACCAACCACTGCCTTGATTGGTGATTTTACAGCCTCCTGGGAATAAGGGCCATGATTTTTTTGTCTGTCATAATTGTATATATGTAATGAAAAAATATTTATCATTTACATAAACATTTAATCTGCCTTATCAGGCAACTGAGAAGAAAAACCATGGTGTTTCTTGATCTTAAACTCAGAGGTAAAAAGCAATAAATTTACCACACTGGATAATGCATGTTGGGAAGCATCCCATCCATTTTTGTATACTATATGAATAATCCCATAGTAATAACAGCTGCAACGACAAGAACGTATGGAGTGGACATTAGGAATTTGCTCTGCTCGGTTCCTTTATGGTCTCCAAGAGGAATTAAAGGGTCTCCTTTCAGTTAATAGCAAACTCCTTTCTGCAGCCCAACTAGCAGTAACATTAGTTAAATCTAATTTTTAATATTGTATTCTTTATAGAGATGGCCAGCTTTCGATCCCACTTCTGATAAAGATATTCACTATTATTTAAATACTTCTTTTTATAATAATCTAAATATAGAATATACTCAACATATAAAGTAATGATCAAAATAATTATATTTATACAATAAGTTTACATACATAAAAATATATTTCATTGTAAATTAATGCAAGATTTAAATTTTTATATAAGATAATCATGATCATATTTAAAATTAAAATCAATTTATCTGCTTGATTTAAAACTACAGTGATTATAATGCTGTTTTTTTTTTTAAAAAAAAATCTTGAGCAGTTTTTTATTCTAATTCTTAGACATCTCATGTATTTTTGGAACATATTTCACACATGTGCACACATAGTGTATTTACAGCCATGACTATTATATACTTTGACTAATTTATTTAAATTTTAATATTATATAATAATTTAAAATATTATAAGAAAACCTTTTGTTTAAGTAAGCCATTTTTAGATTTTTTTAATACTCATCTATATATTTGAAAGGAGACAGTTTTTTTAAATAGATATTTCCATTTCAAATTAAATTTTGAATTAATTCTATAGAAAGAAAAAAAAGCAAATACTTGTTTTTCCATATTCTTAAAAAAATTAAAAACTAAATGTTAAGATAATTAAACTGCAATTATGTTGCTTGTTTTAATTCATTTTAAAAGAACAAAACAACGCAATCATTTGCTTCGTCTAACATGTTTCAATCAATTTACAATATAAATATAGACTTAAAGATAATATATAGGTAACTGCAATATATATATATATATATATGTATTGATGTTCTTTTTTTTATACTTATTTTACTGTAATTGGTTTTTCAACATTTTGGACATTGTCGTAGTAAAGGTTTATTCAGTTTCATTTTTTAATTGTAACTGAGCATGCATTCAATTGGTTAAGCCAGATTCATAGAATTCATAGGTATTTGGGAATGTTGGAGTATTTATATGTATATGCTAATTTATTTAAATTAATGATTTATATATTTCACTTTTTGGAGAATTGTATACCATTCTTTTTATTATTATTATTATTGATATGGTTATTGTTAGTAATAAACCAAGGTTCTTTCACTTTGCATTTTTTGTTATATCTTTCAAGGAAGACCCATTTTTATATTTATTGGATCAAAAATGTAGCCAGATAATTGTTCATGCACCAAGAAAATAGATTTAAATTCTGGATTATTTTTGGTATGTTTAGACAAATATTTGTGTTGGGAGATTCTAGTGGATATATATACATGTTATATAATGCAGTTGATAATAACTTTTAACAAGCTTTTCTGAATATCCTTATTCTCAGACCAGTTTTTAGTTCTGGATGTTGTCAGTGAAGCACTATGACATTCAGGTATTCGATTTAAAAATACCAGGTCAAGCCTAGAATTTATCGAATAAATACCTATTAAGTAGAAAATCTGAAAGTTTCAGACAACCATATGTCTTCAAATCCAGCTATCTAACTTAAATAATCATATGGAACTGAACTAAGTTTAGATACACCATGTATTAATAGCTTTAGCAATATAAAATTGACAAACCCAAAAGAACAAAATTAAGTCATGTGATATAAGACTTGATTTCCTTGCAATATATTGTACAGGATAAAAAATCCACCCTTACTTTTTGAACTTCTAGTATGGTTTTAAAAAAAATATCTTTGATATAGTTTTACTTAAGAATTTGTAATTAAGTTGTTATTGTTATTAATTGTTTTATTGTTATTTAGTTCAGGTTTATTTATTTATTATGATATGCTTGTTTTAAGATCGATCATTATAATGGCAATATATATAGAATTATGATTGTGTATTTATAAATAGTTATTAACTATGATATTTAAATTGCCAGTTGTAATTTAATTGTATTTTGTTTTAAAAAATTTGTTTTAAAATGTTATATTATTGTTATGGTTATTTACTTGTGTATTTACTTAATAGATTGTTAAAATAAATTTTTACGATATAATATTTTTTATTTTGTCATTTAAAAAAATATTTTAAAATCACTAAACAGTAGTGTTAAAGATCTTAAAATCTGCACATGAATTTACAACAATAGGCTAAAAGAAATTGCTTGGAATGCAAAACAGAATCATCATTATTATGATTATTATTTAATTAATAGAGACAAAGGAAGGAAGAAGATATAATTTTTGTTCATCATTTCCCCAAATTCTTATTATAAATTTCATTACAATAATTTTGGATTAAGGTTTAGTACTAAAGATGATTTGCTAAGTTGAACCTTTATCATTTGGGGGTGATTTGCCTCCTCTTCTTGCCAATCTATCACCATTAGAAGCTTGTGAAACCTAAAAGTAAACCAGTGTTCATAGATAAGTTAAAAAAATAGCTATTTATAATTGTATTTATATATCCTATTATAACTTCCAAATTTCTTAATGATCCAAAGTAATATTAAACTTAACAGCATATATAATTGAATATCAAGGAAATGATTGAAATCAATTGTTTTAACAACAAGAAACAAATCTATAAATTCACTGATAATATGTACATATTTTAATATCACTTCAGCCATTTTTAGGATGAATAAAATAAGAGAAAGTGCTTGAAATAATTGGCTGATTTGAAAATGAAAGGATACTAAAGCAATTAGATGGTAACTAAAATTTATCTTATTTTTCTTTTGTCTATTATTTTTTTTTGTAACATTTAAATATATCTTTATGAAAAAAATATACAACTGAAACATTTGGAAACTAAGTTATAAATTTCTTTTGAATGTTAAAATCTTAAGAATGATGAAAGTAGATTTTAATATATATATATGTTTATTTATTTTGAAGACATTTTATAGCTTAAACTACATGAATATGTTATAATTATAAATATATATAATATATATATATATATATTGATTTGTTTGCGTATATACTATATAATAAATGTCATTTGTCAATTTAAATTGGAAAGCAATAAATTATATTTCTTTGCATAGGAGTTGTATAAATATACAAATTTTATAGAATTGTATTTATAAATTATATCATTGTTTAATAATTATCTTAATTCTTCAATTATTATTCACACAATCTGGTTGCATTTTATTCATGCCCACTAATTCTCATAAGTTAAAATATTTAATATTCCATACTTGTGTGCCAATATTTAATATGCTGGTCAATATATTTATTTATATTTCAGTCGATTGACTTTTAAATTTATTTGTTGGTGCAGACATTACTTATTGTTTATTGAGGTTAAAATTATGGTTATAACTTTAGTCAACTATTGTGAAGTTTTTATCTTGGTATTGTTAGTTGTAGCATGGCCTTAGTATATCAGGCCTTATTTATTAAAGTTATTATTATTGTGTTGGATGGAGTGGATAAATTCCCCATCTGTATTGAAGTTGTCCATGAGTTGATAATGCTTATGTTTCCAGTGATTGTAATCACATACTTTTAGATACCTATTGTTGTTGTTTTCGGTGAGCCTCTCCATATATTTTCCTGATGTGCTGAGACAAGGGTCCAGGGATCCTATTTTGCCTCAAATGTAGGCATTATTTTGGAAGCCACCATGCTTTTAAAATATTTATGCTAGTTGCTCTATGGAGTCTTCTTTGTGGGCATATAACTCATGAAGTTTAATTACAACTAAATTTTCCACCATAGTGAGGTTGTTTATATTTTTAGCATGTAATGTCAAAATAAGTTTGCTTGAAGGTTGTGATTCCTTCAGGATGCACTCAGTTAGGTTAGTGCTTTAAAGTTTAAGAATGTCTGTGTTTTGTGCTATTATGATTTGTAATCATTCACTAACCAACCAATATTATTTTGTAATTGTAAATGTTTGAATTTATAAGCATATGGCCAGTTGGTATAATCCACACATGTTACATATATGCTATGATCATCCAGAACTTCTCCAATGGAAGTGTAAATCATTTAGTTATTTTTAAATGTTTATTTAGATGATTTACATTATGTGGACATTGAATTTATAACATAGGTGTGTATAAATGACTTCTGATAAATGGTCCATTCATTGAATCCACCTAATATTTGCTTAATTCAGTCATTTAGTTATTTTCTACTTTAAAGTAGTTTATATAGAAAAAAAAAATGTATTAAAAAATCCATCTATGATCTAAATTACTAATTTAATGAGATATCTACAATTTGTTTATCTAATTGTATATTTATTTAATTTCATAACAGCTTATACAATTCCTATGCGGATATGAATTGCAAATTGTAAGTGTTATTGTTAAACCTGGGAATTGATTTGCATATTTGAAAACAAAACCATTATTATGTTTTCCAGATATATATGTGTATTTATGCTATTACATAAATCTAAGATCGCCATCTTGGAATAAAGCTATATCATTTATTTTATATAAAAGAATGACTTTGAGTTTTATTTGAGATTTATTAATTTTCTTTTTCTCTATTTTCAGTACATCAGTCCCACAAGCTAGCAGAAATGAAAATATTAAATTATTGGTAATTTTAGTTGTGAATATAAATATATCTTGGATACAATAAAATTCCTTTTGTTCCAAGTTATATTTGGTATATAATTAATTGTGAGTTAAGTTAACCCTGAGGACTAATCAGAAATGTACCCTAGTCAATGCTCTATACTATTTAGTTTGTTTTATATAATTAGCCATAGTAATAGTATATTTTTAATACATTCATTTTGAAGCAATTTCTATTCTTTTAATACACAGCATGCTATTATATAAGTTATTACACTTCTTATATGTATCATATTTATATTGAGTTCAATAATGGAAGATATGTTATTTCTTCTTGCATGGCACATATGTTATCCATTATAAATGTTGCAATTTATAGATTGAATTTGTAAATTAAATAATTTAAGAGATAACGTATTCCATTATAAATGCTGTGTCATCGTGAGACTTAGTCAATTAATGATTGTGGATTACATATAGAGTTTCAAATTATATTTCCATTATAAAAGCCGCTCAACAATTTAGGCCATATTATCTTTCATTTATGGCATATAAACGATCCATTACAAATGGCCTTCCATCATTAGGATTTGTTTAACTGATGATTAAATTTGATGCTATATCATTTTTCCATTACAATTGGCTGTCCCAACGATTGGGGCGGGTTCATCTTTCTTCATTGAGATCATAGTTATATCTTTTTCCATTACAATATATACATATATATTCAGAGATTATAAATAATAACATTCTTAATATAAGTCTAAATTGTAATTTTTTTTTAATTTTTTAAAATAATTTGTATCGCTTACACACGCACACATATAACCATGGCCAAACATTTGCTAGCAGGAATTCTTTCAACAGCCTATTGCAAGATTTTATAGTTTATTCTAGGGGTTTCAATGGAAAATATGTTATGTATTTATTCTTTTTATTTTGTTTTCAAGGTAATGCTAAAATGTCACTTATGTGCTTCTTTGACAGAATTCAACTTTTCCCTCTGATGTACAGTTTTGTTTAATGAATATTGCTGCATAAATTTACCATCTTATTTTACCAGTTGCATTGTGAGATGGAACTTCTTTAAAATAGTGTTTCAAATTAACAAATATTGGATCCAAAGTAGATTTCAGGCAGTTAGTGACTTTCATACTTTTTAGCCACTAAATATAATGTCCAGGTTGAAAAGCAGTAACAAAGTAGAGAGCAAAAAAGTCCAGAGCTAAGAATTAAGAGCTAAAAAAAAATTTCTAAAGAAACTCATTCATATACATATTCTGATTGACCTTTTTGTATTTTATAACATTAAGGACCATTTTGTTTTTGATAACCTTAATGATATCTTTTTGTTTTTCATAATTTTAGATATTATATTTAATTAAAAAAATATTTTACACACAATATTTATTTATTTAATCAAATTCTCCTCTTGGAAAAAAAAAAACTACATTAGATTAGCCTAAATGTGACTTGTTTTCTTATTCTACAGACTTGCACAAAAATACAACCTTCAATTTAAAATAAAATCTTAATATTTTTTAATCTCTTTTTTTTTTCAATATTAAACCAAAACTGGATATGCTTTAAATAACTGGTTGATTCTCCAAGTGTCATATTCAATTTAAAAAAAATATGATCTGAGACACAATTTTCATAATAACTTCAGTTTTAATAATGCTAGAATAAAAAAAAAACTTTACATTGATAAAAACTAGAAAAATTAAGAAAAAACAATAAGTCTATGACAAATAGTGATTACCATTCAAAAAATAAGGAACAAAGAAATTTCATCATTTGACATATTTATTACTTTATTGTTTGTTCATGATTTCTAATTTATCATTAACTAAGTTTAAATTACATCTTCATTGATAATTTCTTTGTATTTCTCATAAAATTATCTTTTCAACCATATATAATGCTTCTTACCTGAGAAAATCCATAGCTTCAGAATCTCCAAAACTATTCGCATAAGAATTCTTCATTTTTATCTTGTACCCCAAAAGTTAACAAATCTCAAAGGCATTTACAAGAAAAAGCTTCATCATAATAAAAGATACAAAACAAATCATGTCCAGAAGGTGAATATGCATTTTTCATCATAACAATTGGCTTATGGTCTATTTAAAATTAGAAATTGTAGGCTACTGTCTGTATTACTATTGAAATGAGTTCCATCTCTTCATTTTATATTTTTCATGTGCATCAGTGATGTTTATATACTTTATGCATACCAGTGATGCTATCTTGCTATATTTATTGTCCCAAAGAGATATAATTTATTTGCATATAGCTCATTAGCTAACTATAGACTTGAAAATAACATGATGCAAGATGTGGCAAAACTGTTGACTCCACAGCATGAGTATCAAGGCATAGGCAAGAATCAATACATAGGCAAGAATCAGAATTTGATTCTTTGCCTGCATACAATTTCATGTGGTATATACATAACCATTGTGGCTACCACTACACATACACCATTTGAAACTTAATTTTATTGGTTTTAAGGGTTTATATTTTCACATAGTGCTATGCCCAGCAAATTTAGTGATTGCTTCATCAACTGCAATCTCCAACCTTTCTGTACATTTGATTATCAGTTTTTAAAATTTACATTTCACTGCTTTATATATGTAAATCATTATTTGTTATACAAACATGATGCAAGAGCAAACACACTAATACATATGTAAACATACTAATAAATTATAAACTCCTTTGAGAATCATTATATCTATAAAATAAGGTTGCCTCAAACTTGGACCAGAGACACAAAATTACACTGTACAAAATGACTTTTGTTATATTTGAATAAAATTTATATATTGTATAATAACAAGCATAAATGATTGAATATTATATAATTCATGTACTACACATACACCAATACAAACACAAATTAATAAATTATACCATTTATCAAATAATTAAAACAAATTTAAAGTATTATTCAAAAAATTAAAAAATTAAAATTATATACTTACGATATTCCGTGATTACATTTACATCTCATTGACAGCCTTGAATGTGAATATCAGCATATTTTTAATCCACTTTAATTAGATAATGAGGCTGATAAAAATTTTCTGCCTTTATAGTCCTCGTGTAAACTAGTCAATTGACCGGAAAATAAAAAAGTTAAATGCATTTATTAATAAAAATATTAATAAAAAATTCAAATTTTATACAATTTCACATTGTGATGCATCATTTTAAAGATGGAATTAAGCAGCAATGAATGCTGGGATTTTTGTTAATGTCATGTCTACTGTTTACATGCAATTTAAAAAAGAAGACAAAATTTCAATGAATCAGCTTCCCCATGTGCAGGTTGCACTACAAAGATTCAACCCATTCAAAGTTACTTTTAATATGTATTTTTCTTTTATCTACTTTAATTATGTTGTTTTTGAAGCAAGCACATATAAAAAAATATAAATTCTACCCTACATTCTTTTAAGTACCCCTTCTAAATTTTTTACTCTAGCTACATTATTTTATTCTATATTATAAAATATTATTATTTTGGTTTTTACAATATTCTTTGTTATTCATTCTTACAAATACTGCTAAGCAACTTACCAATGTATGCATATGACATTATCTATTTTAATAGACATAACACATATTCAAAGGTATATATGTATGTATTGCTGATATATATATATATATTGTAATGATATATAAATATGTCGTTACATTAATTAAAATAAAAACTTAAAAGTTCGCAAATAAAAGTAAAAAAAAACTAAACGCTAAAATTAAAATGTTTGTTAAATGTATATACATTCGCACAGATGCCAAACTTTAAAAATATTTTTTTTAAAAAAAAAAAAACAAATAAATAAGTATTTGAATGTACTTTTTTATAAAAAAAAAAAAAGTACAAGATTTAAAAATAAAAACAGGTATTAATTAATTCTCGTAATCTGTAAATGGAAATGATTGTTTATAAATTATCGAAAACCAAACTGGCCCTTGGGCTCTTGTATAATTAAAATGATCTGATGAAAGATAGATAAGAAAATAAAAAGAAATTAGCTTGACCAATGGAAGCACTAAGCCTTGGCTCGGACCCTAACGAAAGTGATGGATTAGTGACGTTTTGTTGATTGAATCCGTGTGGATAATATAAAAAGGGAAATACAGTTTTTTCTGATGGTTCCAGCGTTGTGTGTTTGAGAGTTGTGGTAGGACGCACATACCACACTCTCTATTTAAAAAAGAAAAAGGAAAAGACTGTGATACCTTGAACCAGCTATTGCCATCTCCAGAACATTATCTTCCAATGGAGGCGTCACAGGAATTAAAAGCAGAAACCTGGACTCTTCTACCATAAGCTATATGAAATGAACAATTATTAAAATCAATTAAGAACTTTCGTCAAGTTTTATAAATTGATAAACAAGCCAACTTAAATGTTAAAACGGACTCTTATCTGACTTTTGTAAGTTTTTAAATCAAATTAATAATGTTTAATTTTATATGTTTTCCGATTGATAAACATCATTTCCATTTATTTTTTTTCTTATTGTAAAGATTATTTAAATGCATGAAATTTAAGTTGTTTATAGACGCTTGCATGGATTCGTTCACGGTTAATTATATTTTGGTTTTCATATTTGATCAAAATATATAGACATTCGATAAATAATGATACCGTACGGTATCTAAAATGTATTTATTCGGATGTCTTTTAAGTTATTGGTGACAACGCAAGTATCTTATGGTGAATACTATTGGGTTACTTATAAATTTCCCTCTGCGATTGTCGGTATCAATAATTTTGTATTTTGATCATTTATGTTTATTTTGAAATGTTTTTGACCGTGGAATCTATGTAATCGATCTATACCCAACATTTTTAAACAAATCTGTGCGAACGTATTTAAATGTTAAATTTAAGTCGGGCGTGAATGGCTATATAGTTTTGTAAAGTTATATTAAGGGAGGGTAATCTTAGGTTATTCATTTTGTAGTTGAATTGGTTCAATGGATTGGATATATTTGTGTAATTGTAGATGTAGTATGAGGTCCGCTACGGGCAGGATTATAGATATACGCCACACACCCTCTGTTTGCCTATGGATGGATTTGTAAGATGGCAAAGGACTGCAGTCCATTCCTATGGAGTTTTATGTTTATTGTTCTACTCGCCAACAGATGTCACATTCCTGTTGGTGGAGAGACAATGTCTTCTCTAATCTACTTACTGATCAGATGTCCATTCCTGACAGTATAGTATTTTGTGTTGTCGTATCATGCTACATTGAATACATGAATGTATCAGATGGATTGGCACCAGTTTGATTGCGAAATTTGTTGCCTAAGGTTAAATCAGGGAAGAATATTTTCTTTTCAAATGCAGATCTATGTAGTCTATTCATACTTGACTATCTAAATAAAATATTAAACTCATTGAAACTTAGTTAAATGTAAAATTAAAAGTTAATATAAAAATCTAAAATGTTAAACTTATTCCTCAAAATTTAAATGTTATTTTATATGTGCGTAAATAAATATTTTTATGTGTTAATTTCTGGAAGTGGCTTTTATTTATTGATATTTAAGATATAAATTAAGATATAGATTTTTATCTCTGCGTCTCCACTGAGCTAGTGACTTGGGCTAACGATCGGAATATTTAAATAAAGTGGAATCTTAACAGCGCATATCTGCCACTTTATAAATTTTTCTAGGTTTAAATGCCTAGATGGTGCCTTGTAGAGCAGATATCGTAGTTTGCGGTTAGATTCGATCTTCACTTTCATTTCGATCGTTATAATATATATATATTAAGTGTTTTAAAATATGTGTTTGTAATATGTATTAAAAATAAAAAGTTGTAATAATAATAATAATAATAAATGTATATATATATATATTTGAAAATATTAAAATATATTCTCATAAATAATAAAAATTTAATATAGTACAATTGTAAATTCAACTTTACAGTGCTTGGATGCTATTGTAAAAAAAGCTTATCATAAATGCATTTTGAATCAAGCTTAGCACTTTTGAGGACTATTTATAGCCTCATATTCATAGCAATGAGATTAACGCATGTGGTTGCATATATATATATATATATATATATGGTTGCATATATATATATATATATATATATGCAAAAAGTTTATTCAAATGTATTCAAATTATATGGCCCATGTTTTTTAAAAGAGGGAAGGATTTCTTCTTATTCATGGGGTTGGGATTGTTAACTATATGTATTTTACAGCTTCAAAGAAGTCGGCTATATAGCTAAAACTCTCAGATAATGAGATTAAATAAAAAAAATTGTGAAAAATGCAAAAAAGAATAAATTTTTATTTATTTATTTAATAATAAATAATGCAAAAAGACTGTAAGAGTATTGCATTTTTAAGAAAAAAATTACAAGATATTTATTATAAATGCTTTTTTGTAAACGAACCAAAACATTTTAATAGATAATGAATATTAAGAAAACCAACATGTAACAACATGTAAATAAATTTCATTTTATCTAATAAAAAAAATTGTACAAGTTGTATTAATATTTAACTGTTTTAATTATAAATAAATATTATACAACTACATAGCTTACTTTAAAAATCCACTTCTATATTCCAGAGCCAGATAATATACAGAAGTTGAACTCCTTAAAATTTTTAGAATGTTACACATAGTTAGTTTGAATAATATATATATATATATATATAATAAAGTTTGATATCTGTATTCGTGTCACAATATATGTAATATATAAATCAATATATATATATATCAAAATACAGTTCAATTTACATAAATTATATTCTTTTAGAAGTACTTTCGACTATACACTTTGTAGTCTTTATCAACTATATAACATTGAATAATCAAAACGAGACAACCTTTAACAATACCCATAGTTCAATTCAGATTTCCCACAATTCTGTTGTGGGAAATCTGAATTGAACTATGGGTATGTTAAAGGTTGTCTCGTTTTCATTATTCAATGTTATATAGTTGATAAAGACTACAAAGGTGTTGTGGGAAATCTGAATTGAACTATGGGTATGTTAAAGGTTGTCTCGTTTTGATTATTCAATGTTATATAGTTGATAAAGACTACAAAGTGTATAGTCAAAAGTACTTCTAAAAGAATATAATTTATGTAAATTGTACTGTATTTTGATATATATATATATTGATTTGTATATTTTATATATATATTATATATATATATTGTACCCTTACTTCTCGATGTATAATATAATTTGAAATACGACTAGCTCAATTAAATTATAATGCTCAGTTAAAATTTGCATGTTTATCTTTAATATACTTTTATATTATCATATTCTACTTAAATTTATTATTAATTATCAAAATCAATATAATTCTATAGTATGTACTAATTAAATAAGTATTTATTAAAATCATGAGACTGTGAAGTAAAGTTACAAAGTAATAAGTAGATTTACATTGAGTCAATATCTTCCAAACATATTGTCTCAATGGCATAAGAATACTATCACCTCCTTATTAACTTACTACTACCTCTACAGCATTCTTATGGCTTTTAAATAAAATAAACTATCTTTAATAATAATAAAATAAATAAATCTTAACTTTTAATTTTTAAAATATAATTAAATAATCTCAGGTTCTTCTAATTATCTTAAAGTAATGATAACTCATGTAAATAAGTATGATATGGGATTTTATATCAAACCTAAATACACCTAACTTATTTTAATAATAATAATAATAATACTACTCTTAGGGTATAACTTAACCTTATCTATTCCTATTATATCATCAATCATTAAATAATAATAACATGTCTATCTTTTATTTTCATATAGTATCTTAATTTTAGAATAGATCAAAATCTTACAACTTAATAATCTGTGGCAATAAATAATATTGTACTCTTATATTATGCATTATAATTACTCTATGACCATTGTAATATGATGTAATAATGTCAATCAATTCTCATAAATGATAATCAGGAAAATATTGTATTTATTTCTAAAATAATATTAATAAATTCACATTGTGCAAATATTATGTTTCTTCAAATTATCTGCTGTCAAATGCTGTGGTGCAAAATAATGAACTCGACACACTTTTAAAACAAATTAAACAAATTTATTTACATTAACTTTGATTAAGAATTTATTTACAATATTTACAGTTCAAAATTAGGAAAACAAAGAAAATAAAAATAAGAAAATAATAATACAATATGTTTACACTGTTATTAGCTCATACTCCTAATAAGTAATTATACATTCTTTAAAATGCTGTACTAATAACATTGAAGTATGTTTTCAAAACTTAGACTTTAAATAAATATCAGTAAACCTCAATTATTACAAATCAAGATTTATGTAAACAATATTTATGTAGCATATGTAAACAATTAAACTTTACTAATTAAATTGCTACATCATTTAAGTATTATTGTTATTCATTTCATAATGTACTAGTATGTGTTCACTTTAATATCAGCATTACTTTAATAGCATAATATAGAAACTAATGTATCTTTGTAATGTAACAACAATAATTGATTATAATTTATATTTCATTTAATGCAATTCATGCTACATGTTTTATCAAATATGCATTACATATATGTACTGTTAAAATAATAATAATTAAATTATTCATCAATTTCAAATTCATAAAGTATTATATTAGATAAATTCTATGATTCTTTTCTATGTGAAATTATTACTTTACTTTATGTGTTATTCTACTCCTTCCTAATAAATTTTCTATCTACAAAGCATCCTTTAAACTTATTTCAAAATTTCCGGAAAACAACCTTCAACTTTAAATAAATACTAATTATCCAAAATATTTATACTTCATCATCTATATTCGGTAAATCTTCAATCCAAATATAAACTTCTACATAAAACTTAACTTAATTTATCCAATAAAACAAAAATAAAATATAGACTTTTAAATCTCTTCCTAACTTGCAATAAAATAATTACTTATGAATAACAAATATAATTCTAATACTATAACATAAAACAAAATATTAAAATTTATTTACGAAAGAATCATATAATTATTTCTAAGCTTCTTATGTAATGTTGCATCGTATTTATATCATAAATTCAAATTATGCATATTTAAATAAAACTGCCACTGCCAATATAATGTGTGTGTATTTTTAAAATATTCATACATCCATTCAACAATAACATATCATTTGGTTGGTCTAAAGAAAACATATTAAATACATAAAAATTATTATTATTATACAATTTTTACCATCAATAATGATTTAATGTACAGTCCATCTTCCAATATTCTTCGGAATTACAGCTTCATAAAAATAATTCACATTTACACTCACGATCATTCTTTAACATATTCCGTGTTATATTAATTATAAAATAAACTTATGCAATTAATTATTATATTATTTTTAGTTATTATTTTAAGAAATGTACCTATCTTATTTTTAATAGATTAATAATATTTAAATTTTATGTTAGATAAATAAAACAGAATTCATATTACATAACTCCAGCGATGTCTCCTTTTCACCATAAAGTTCTTTAATCCTAGGCACACATTCACTAGAACACCATTTCCTGTTTCCGGTCCATCACGTGTTTTTTAAAAGTTTATGAAAAACGAAAATGTTCTTTTTTTTAAAAAATAAGTTCCCCAAGAAAATAAAACAAAATTAAAATAGTTTATAGGATCCTGGTTTAGTTCTCTTAATAATATTAATCAAAAGTTATTATTTTAATTTAGTCTATAGTTTATAAAAATTTATATTTAATTATTTTTAAATTGACTTGGACGTCCATATATTACTTGCGCATTCCTTAACAAAATATCCAGGTAAGAATAAGTTTCTTCATCTAAAACGACCAGCGTTTAAATTATTTCAATATAATAATTTTATTATATTAAGACTTTTAGCTAATTATATTTTCAATTTATTTGCCTTTTAAAATTATCAACATTCAGTCTTTTAAACATAAAGACTTAGCAAGGCAAGTATTTATAAAACTACTTTTATTTCTAATATCTTTCCTTAAGATATATATTTAAATTTATAGCTTACAAAAAATACTTTTTTCATAAGAAGTATTTTATTCTTTAAAATATCTATTCTAATAGGCAATAGTAATTAGCTTTTAAAATTATATACTGTCCAAAATACTACTTTTCTCCATCTTGTAATTTTCCGAACTAATCCAGCGTTTGTCATATTTCTAAGGTAAAGTTTCCGATATATTTTCACTATATATGATGTTCCCATGACTATTTGCTTGCAAATTGAGCTTAAATAGAGACGATCGATAGGGAAAAATTAAATTAACACTGCATGTCTATCATTTAAAACTTTTATAACTTATTTACAAGACACTCTTATAATTTTGAAAAATGATTTTAAAAGCGTCTATAAAATTTACGTAGCTATTTTTAATAACACAATTAACTTGAAAATTCAATCACAAAGTCCTCTCCTAACAATTGAATTGAGCTTTTATACCGGAAGAAACTTCCCATTTGATTGGTAGATTAAACAATCAACTTGCTGGCTTATTTACATATTTTACCAACAACACAAAATTAAAAATAAATAATGGCTTATTTAATATTAAATATTTATTACATTATTAAATTTCTAAAATAATCTTTATCATTTATTTAAATCTATTAAACATTTTTAAAATATACTCTTACTTGATTTTAATTTTAACTTTTATAAAATTATTTAAAATAAACTAAGTATTTTTTATACGTTATATTTTTAAAGCAATACTTTTAAAATCAGATTTAATATTCTACATTGATTTATCTTTATTTTTATCTCGTGATAACTCACGTATTATTTATAAATTTTATAACATGATTTTTAAAATAGTTTTGCAACTTTACTAAATAACTTCCAAGCATGTGTGTGTATATTTAACTAACATCTGTTCTTTACAACACAAGAAACGCTTGTCATCGTCTAAAAATAAACTAACAATTGCATTTTTTAAAATAAATATTTTTTAAATAAATAAGATATTATAACAGATTTTAAAATAATTATTCAATATTATTAAAATCAAATATTAGTCTTCTATTTAAGTATTACAATAATTAAAATATTTATATTCTTTTATAATATTATTTTATCAACAATAAATATATGCATTTAATTTTACTTGTCTTTTAAACACCTTTAGCTTTAAACACCTATTTATTAAATATATTAATGCAGTATTGATTATGGCCATTTTTCCCAACTATATATTATAATCATCATCATTTAAAATGTCTCTCTCAATATCAGCACAATTTCACATATCAAATACTCATAGATTGCTTTAATTAAACCTTTTGAAATATTACCATAAGCAAAATTAACATCACATATTCAAATATATCTTAAATTTTAAATTTTTAATAGATTAGCACAAAATTAGATGGTGACCCATACAAAAGGGCACAATATATATATATATATATTGATTTGTATATTTTATATATATATTCTAACCTATAAAGTAAATTATTGTGGCTAGCTAGAGCCATCGATAGTGGGTCATTTCTAACCTACTAAATTATAAAATTAAAGTCGATCAGACCTTTCTAACCTTTGATAAAAATTAGTAATTATAACTATATACCATTTATAATTTTCTAATCTTAGTAAGCTTAATATAGTTTAAGCTAAATACATCAATCACCTCTATAATTAGGCGTCTCATTTTCTAACCTAATAAAGTATATTCTCAGTGATCTGCAAGCTCACCAATGTGCATACTCAGCCTATCTCAGTGGTCAGTTTGTTATAAGAAGATTCAGCTGCAGAGATATACAGTTAAGATAAAAAAAGAAATTAAAACCATAAAACAAATTATCATTAGTAAAATAAATATCTTGGGAAGATAGAAAAAAAACTGCCATCATTCCCTAATTAATAATTTAAAGTAAAATAACATCCTCTCTTCATCAAAAACACATTCTCTGAGCTATAAGTATTTGCACTTTTTAATAATGATGATAACTTATCATCTTCTTGTTAATGTTTCTAAAAAAAATATATCCATTATGTAAATCACCTGCCAATATGATCTGAAAATAATTTCAGTATAGCACAATTGTAAGTTAAACTCTTTTAAGCCACACCACAATTGTAATATCAATAATAATTGATCACTTCTTAATTAAAGAATAATTATAATGACAATAATAATCTCAGGGTTTCTTTGTCATTTAAAAAAAAAAAACTCTACAGTACTGTGCTGTCACATATGACTGGTATTCTGGTAAGCTATAGGAAGCATTCACTTTACTTCAAAGTTAATGTGTCCTCACATATCATCACAACTATTATAACTATTTAAAGAGGTGATAAATATGATCAACAATGACATGAATAATCACATAAAATTTCGAATAATATAGTTTTTTTTTAATCCAGAATCTCAGTCAGAATAATAAAAAGACAAGGGTACTTTTTGTGTCCTTCCATCATCCATGACAACACAATACATTAACTAAGACTAATTAATTCAACAATTTAACTAGATATAACTGGAATAATGGGCAGTCAGGGTTAATAACTTGGGAATAAATTCATTCTTACAATTAAATGATGTTTAGTCTGAAGTTTGCAATTCCATAAATAATTCTCATTAAAATAAAATGAAATGAAATATTCAAATTTGTGTAAAGTTTGTCTATCTGGTATATTAAGCTTTTGATAGTTTGAAATGATTTCGGATTCAAGAAAATGTTTTGCAAATATTGTGCAAACATACTTATATTTAGCATACAAAAAAAAAAGAATCTACAACAAATATTGACAAGACTATAATTTATTACTATCACAGAACTAAAAAAAAATATACAAATTTATTGAATAATATCACATTGATACGAAACATAAATCAACATTAACCAGTCTATTGTTTAGGTATAGATTAAAATTATAAATTCACCTGTTTGCAATCATGCTATTGCATTGGATTGACTAGCTAAAAATGCATCCCATTTACCAATATACTAATCTATAATTTTGATAAACTTTCTATAAAGCTTTTTATTGATTAATACTATAGTATGAAGTATGCAAAATATTAAATTTATTTCTAATAAATTTAATTAGGTTATGGTTTATAATTGAACAACCTATTTCTAATTATGGGTCATTTATCAGAAGTCGCACTCACCATCTCACATTTAACTTAATGTCCACTTAAGTTACTATAAATATTTTAATTATAAGTGTAATTCAGACTATCGATATTTCTTAATTATTAACTAACACTAAATGTTGTGTTTGAATATTCTTCCAACAAATACATGTTTTAAAATATGCAGTTTTAACTTAACTTTCTCCATTGGCTTGCTTGGCAACTACTAGCAAGATTCAGTAGCACAATACAGATATTGATTTCAATTACTAAAGCACTATTGATACTAAAGTGCACCTTGAGGAACTAACACCTCAAACCTAACATTTATCCTTGCCCTAACTTTTAAAACAAAGCACAATAATCAACACCTTCTATGGTGGAACTATCTTTATATTCACATGAGGAATGCAGAATAACAACGAATGTCTGCAGAGTAAACTACTACACTAAAGTATTTTGGTGGTTTCTTGCCTCTTACTCAGGCATAAAACGAACATGCACCAAGTATAATCCTCTCTTGGGATTTAAACAAATTAAGTATCCTAAATGTTATATAAACTCTTGATCATTCTATTCATGAGAATCGATCACATGGGCTATCAAACATACCCTAACATTATATCTAAAACTATTCCTCTCATGGAAAAATAAAGTATTTTGGGGAGATCATTTTCATCCCACAAAATAAAATACATTATAAGTATTACATATGCTGATATTAAGCATATATTGATCCTACACTTAGGCAAGATAAGAAAACACACTAATCATAATAAACCTATGTTACAATGTATACTTCAATCAATATCTGAAACCAATGGACATGACAGCATAAAAGTATAATAATTTTAATTCGAATGAAGGAACACTCAAAAGTACTAGGTAACACATCAGCTTCAACTAAATAAAGTGGATGTGATATTAAAAAATAACTGTTACTAAATTACTAAATTAATATAATATAAATTCTGTTGACCCTTTAAACAAGAAATATCTTGTTAGAGCATGTATTTCTTTCTAGAGTTACTTCTGATAAATTTAAATATTTATTTTACCTGTTAAAGAAATATAAAATATTTTTCTTTTAAGTACCTAACATGCAAAGTTTATATCTTCCATTGCATTTAATAAATAGGATATGTTTCATAGATTTCATCTTAAATACAAACTTAACCCAAAATAATTATAGTAAGACATACCTTTGTCATTACAAGATCCTTAAAATATTACGTGACAGATATACCCTAGCATACATTAATATTATAACACAAAATAAAATTTTACAAATTAGTTTTTCTTAAAAAAAAAAAAAACATTGAATAAACAAATGCATATTATCTCATTAGCAGAACTATTTTTCTGTGAGCTGTTTGTCCAGGTGAAGAGTTTTCATCCAGTCAAATTTTATGAAGCACTGAAAGTAATAAACACATTTTTTAATGAAATGTTTTTTTTATTTAGCATTTCTAATAATGATCATGTAAAGAAAATTATAATAGAACCGAAGATTAATTCTCACTTGAATTATACTAATACAATTTGGATCCAAGAAAAGAAAATGAATATTCTAACATAGACGATAAACATATACATTATTTATTGACTCACGTATAATTAGCTAGCTTACTTATGGAGGAAAATGCGCACTTTTCCGAGAGATTATTGTGATAATAACTGCAGTTGACTTATAGCATATATGAAGTTTTAAGAATTTCACCTTGTGCATAATATAACATATAATTGAATTTTATTATTAAGTCACTAAAGATATTTAGTTCTCATTCACAATCTTAGAATTTGATTTCTTAATAGTAATTTTTCCTTTAAGAATGCACGTGTATAATTTCACACTTATTTCACAAGAGTGGTTCTTTTTCTATTAAAAAAAAAACACATGCAGATTTATGATAGCTTAGTATTATTATAATTATTAATTTCTTTCTTTTTTAAACAATTCTTAGCAAACAAAAACATATTTTAATGTATAAGATAGCATGGTTTAAAAACACAGATGACTTCCTTAGAATGAGCATTAAATTGTTTCTAATTCTTCTTTCTTTTCTTTTAATATTTTTTTTACTTAATTTTCTTAGGTACCAGGAAAATATTAACAAAGAACAGTTCATTAGATAATTAGTTTTTACTTGGAAAATATTTGTTTTCCTTAATTTAAGTAGAATAGGACTTTGCCTGATCCTTTTAGTTAATTCGTTCATTTTTTTAACTTTGGTGAAAAACTTTAACTTTCAAGAAGCAATCAATTTTAAATGTAGAAAGTTTTTAAAGTGTTGAGAATAGCATAAAATTGCAGAATGTTACCAGAGTATTTATTCTTCCATCATCAATAAAATCTCCATTATTTTGCCAATTCTTGTTTAAAAACTAAAAAAAAAAAAAATCTAACAAAATTTTGGACTGTTAAACTTTTTAAAGATAGAAGCAGGCTATATCTCAAGAAAAAAATGATTTTGAGTATGAAATTGGTCATTCTTTTGACTCTAGTGACCTCTTTCAGGAAAAAAAATAATCACTTGGTTATGACATAAACAAAAGACAGGAAAAACTTATTACAATCATATAGTTTTCAGTATTATTTAAATGGATTACAAAGTAGTTTAATAATGAAAATAATAAATATATTTAAAACCAACAATAATTCTCAGTGATTTCAATTCTTCATAAATTATTTTCCACAAATGAATTTACCAGAAGTTACTGTTCTTTAGAATAAGACATCTTAAAATTATTTAATTGACATTTATGTTTTTCTCTTCTTCTCTACCCATTTAAAAACTAGCTACAGCTTATTGTATTTGTTTTACATTATATTAATTTGCTCTAATAAACAATATCTTAATTAAATTATTCATGTTCTTTTAAAAACATGATATTGCATTAGGGAATATATCATTCATCCACACAAACCATGTTTGGGTGAATGACTAGCATACTTTACTAATCAATTATTAGTATTGTTATTTTATCTTTTTATTTTTCTTAAAGAATAGCATTGATTTCATGTAGAAATAATGCTAAATAAATCCAAGTGCCAAAAGCACTGGGTTACAATATATATATATAATTAAAAAAGGTTATAAATTTCATAACTTGTTTTTAAGCTTGAATTTTATGATCACTAGATGGAGCTCACCAATAGCTCTAAACAAGCTTTGGTTTTATAAGTGCCAAAAGAGATAGAATTTAAAATCTCTATCATTAATCCCATCTACAGGCCAGCTGGTTTTGAGCTTATGGCCCATGTCAGTGGAGGTCTGGGACACTAGTAACTAGAACTAAAATACCAACTCAAAAGTCAGCGCTTATAAAACACGCTTCTATCAATTTGAAAGCATGAAATTATCAGATACATAAATGTCATCAAATTCAGCTTGAGAAATTCAATTATTTCATGCTTTCAAATTGATAGAAAGGTGTTTTATAAGTTCTGACTTTTGAGTTGGTATTTTAGTTCTAGTTTCTAATCTCTCTCAGCCCTCCACTGATGTGAGTCATAAGCTCAAAACCAGCCTGTCTGAAGGTGGGGATAATGATAGAGATTTTAAATTCTATCTCTTTTGGCACTTATAAAAACAAAACTTGTTTAGAGCTATTGGTAAGCTTCATCTAGTGATCATAAAATGCAAGCTTAAAAACAAGTTACAAAATATATAACTTGTTTTAATTACTGTAAGTGTATCTTTGAAGGTTTTTGCAATGCTATATATTGCAGAGGCTACTACTATATGGTGAAACTGAGCTGAATTCAGATCCATATAGCTATTTAGTTTGTCAAGCTGGATTTGATGACATTTACGTGTCTGATAATTTCATACTTTCAAATTATTAGAAATGTGTTTTATAAGTGCTGACTTTTGAGTTGGCATTTTAGTTCTAATTTCTAGTCTCCCAGCCTTCCACTGATATGAGCCATAAGCTTGAAATCAGCAGAAATGGATACTTAATGTGTGAATGTTCAATGATATCCATTTATGAGCCATAAGCTTGAAATCAGCAGAAATGGATACTTAATGTGTGAATGTTCAATGATAAAATCATTAGTTGAAAATTAATCTGTAAATTTCATTGGAATTATCATTTAATAACTATTGAGTACATAAACTTGCAGTATATTACCTCATCATTGGCTTATAAAATGCTATGTTTTGATATAAACTTACATAAACCTTAAAAGAAAAGCTTTAAAAACAGTTATCATCATTTCAGATAAGGCTCAAAGCAAGATTCATGAATTTTTAGAATGTAGTAAATTATAAAAATTTTAAAATTCTGATAAGTGAACTCAATAAATTCTAGAAACTGCGTTTTGTGATTAGAGCAAAGTTTTATATAATTTTTAATAATGTATGAGCAGAAAAGTTGTAGATTCAGCATATCAGTTTAATTCTCTTGACCAAACTGAGATTTTGATTACTTTATTTAGCTAAAATTTTTTATCATTCAACATAATTACTCAGTGCAAAAACAATAATACATTAATTGCTCATAATATTATGTTACTCAATAAACAAGTTCATAACATTTTTTTTTTATTAAATTGAGTTATTTGATTCATTTTATTAATAGATTTAGAAATCCTTAGCTCTTGAGTATGTGACAACAAAATTTATTTTTTAAAGTAATGTATGCTCATTTGAACAAAAGAAATTATTAATATTTTGTGAATGACATTTAATAGTTTTAAAAAAAATATTGAAGGAAGACTTTTTTAAAATTAATCTAAATTTAATATAGGAAAACAAAGAATTCATAATAATCCCCAAATGCATTTTTACTGAGGTAAAATATGAAACTTCGATATAAGAAATAAAAATCAATAGAAGATGGTAAATTGATTTATAGTTTATACATTTTTTTCTAAAAATCAGAAAACTGAAAAGATTTATATATTAAAAAAATTTACCAAGTATCTTTTCATTGATAAAATTACTAAAAATTTTGAAATGAAAAAAAAAAAAAATTAAAAATAGTTTCAGGGAATTTAGAAAGTGTTTTTGACTATTTAAATTAGGAAACTTTCAAGACGAATAATGATTATATAAATCATCTTACATTTTGGGTAATATAATATTTTGCAAAGCATTAGCAACTAGTTATATAGATATCTAAATCTGTTTTGGGGGAAGTACGTTATACGTTTAAAAATATCTATCGAATTATTTAATAAAACAAATGCTTAATTTTAAATATTCAATTTTAACGAAAATCAATGTCAATTTTTTTCTTAATGTTTTATTTTTGATTTTGATGAAAATCAATTTTTTTTTTTAAAAAATTAAGTCTGAATTAAAATTATTAATATAGTTTTTATTTAGCAATTTTATAATTTTTATATCATCACCATCGTCGTCGTTGTCATCATCATTATCATCATCATCATCATCATCATCATCATCATCATTATTATTATTATTATTATTATTATTATTATTATTATTATTATTATTATTATTATTATATCGGCTATTACAATTTTTTATGATATAGGACATTAATTGGTTTATATTTTAAATAGACTAGTCAATGTTACACTGATTGATAGATGGTGTGCTTATATAAATATAAAATGACATCTGATTTCAAATATATAAATTATTAAATATTTACTTTGTTATATATCGGCACATTACTAAGAAAAGGAAATTTGGGTAGCACATGCCTGTTATACTAACACAATATTTTCTACATGAATAAGTTATATGTGTCATTATAGATGCTGAAAGTGAATTAATCAGTATGTAACTGAAATAGTTTTTTTAAAACTGAAAGTATTAGACTACATAAAATATACAATTTCTATGCTGGAAGAATCATCATCATATTTTGTCATCAGAATGATTTTTGTAACTGCATTATGAATGCATTAATCATAAAGGCTACTCTTACATAAAGCTTAAATCTATAATATAATTACTTTGATAAAAAGTCTCAACAGTTTCCATGACATGAGAAAGATTGGAAGTAGGTAATACAAGCAATTGTCAATGATGATCATGTGATTTGCTCAGCTAATCTTTTTAAATGATTCACATGAATCTACTTTCTGACACTGCAAATATGTCTGTATTAAAAATGAATTATAGTTAAACAAATCAAGTTACTATTCTTGATAGGTTTTTATGAATACTACACTAATACAGTGGAGCCTCAAACCATGCTACATTTTGCTTCAAGTCTACAGACTTGTGTAACAGCTCATGTTTTGTTGATAAACTATGCTTATGGAATAGCAATGTACAATACTTTTTAACATGCACATATATAACATAGACAATTTTATATATTTATAGTATGCATATATAAATTAAAATTATAGCATAAACAAAAAAATAAAAATATATAATAGTATATTTATTAATAAATCAACTCTATACATTTACATATAATTTTTATTCATTTAAAAAATAATAAAAAAATTACTGAATCCTATTTTTGTTTTCTAAATAAAATAAATGGCAAAATATCTCACTTTCATTACAAACATTCTAGATGATATTCTTTATTTTCCAGTAACTTTTTGTCTTCCTAAGAAGTTAATAGACTAATCTCTTGATCAAAAAACTGATTTCTCTAATTGATTTGATGTTTTCAAATCAGTACAATATTAATTCTAACTATATTTTATAATTTTGTAAAAACATTTAACATTACACTTAAAAATATTTTATTACCCAAAATTCTTCACATCAAATCAGAATGGATAATAAAGGAAGAACAAAACATAAACTGAAGAAATTATCTTACTGAACATGATCATCTATGAGACTCCAAGATGGAAAACCACATGCTGATATAATTAAAAATTTGTTTATATTTTTTTTACCATGATCAGATACGGTGCTCAGAAACAAAAAATCTCTGTTTGAGATCATAAAATCTATTAAATATCCAAATTTTAATGTTTCTTTTTTTGGTTATTTCATTTTTTGGGGGGGGGGTGTCCAATTGAAACCATGTACTTTGGTACAGCATAATTGAAATTTTATTGTGTACATATAATTTCACAATATTAAATAACTCACAAATATAACCCATAGAATATTTAAAGTGATTATTTTTCAAATATAAATTTATTTACAAATAGTGTGATACATATTTTAATGCTAATGTTTTGCATTTATCATTCATATTAAAATCTTAAAATGTTTGTCTTTAGTTTATATAGAATTGATATTCAATAAAAATGAAAAACAACATTACCAGTAGTTTATGAAAATATAATAATTAATATAGAATTGAAATATTGACAATATAGGAATGATTATAATTTATTCTAAATATTTATCTGCAAACATAAAAATTAAAACATTGAAGTTAGAAATGTGCTTGGAAAAACAAAAACAATTTGGCTAGTTTATAGGTAGTTACTGAATTATATAAATAGAGACATTATAATGAAAGTATCAAAAATCAATCCATTGCAAAAAAAATGTATAAATCATATGACAAGCAGGATATTTCAGATGCACTTATCTATAAAAAAATCATATTACAATTGATGTAATAATATTAAGAATTCTACACAAAACTGAAAAAGAATCAATAAAATGTGAAATAAAGTCATGAGAATAGATCAAAAAGAAGAAATCCATTTAAAATATATATATATATATATATATTGTAATTCAAATAAGATTATTAAAAAATTTATGCATCACAAAGTGTATACATCCATAAGTATATAATCATTTAAGTACATTATTTATCTTTTCAGCATATATGTGTTTAGGTGTATCAGTGTTATTAGATAGAGTGGAGAGAGGTGGGTGGTGTGAAAGTCTGTGCTCATATACCCTATATTATTATTAAACAATAAAGTCATCTGTATAAACATAAACAGATAATTGAAAATATTAAAAAAATAGAAGGGATAAATGAAAATCAGGATTGGAAAAAGTAATATTTTTATCTTTAAAACTGTAGAATATCTTAAAATAATTACTTTGAAAAGTAAAGAATATAATTAAAAAATAAGATTGTTAATGAGTGTGAAGCAGACAAAAAATACAATAACAAAGTATTAGTTTTTGTTGAAAAAAGTCTTACACTTTTTTTTTTTCAAAAGCTTTATTGTCTTTGTTTAAATCTTTAAATTTACATGCTTACATCATCTGTTATACAAAGTTTAACTCATGATTTTATTAAGTGTATGTTGACACATTTAAGGTAACAGAGATTAAAATCACCCACCATCAACCCTGCTCCCCAGGTGGTGAGAAAAAAACAGTGCTGGCACTGATCCCTCATACTCACATTCTGGTGGTCCCTGCCAAAACATTTGGGGTTAGGCTCCATGGACCACCTGGCTCATTGACCCTCCCAGGAAGTGAAGACATGTGAACCCATGGTCTCAACCCAGAGGTCATTGTTGATTTACATATTGTACTATAATACTTCAAATTTCCTTTGCCAATGCCATTTCCATCACCCAGGGAAAAGAGATCTACATTGATAGTGATTTCAGTGCAGCCCCCCTCCAACCCCTGGATGTGGAGGGCTAAGATTCAGGCCACAGGTACTCTCCCTACCACTAGACTCCCACCTCTAGGCAGCAAATATGAACAAACCAGTATAACCTGAATTAACTAATAAATTCACTGTAGTTGTCCCTAGATTTTCAATGGCAGGCATATGTTTTTCCCCTTCTTTTTTAAATCAAAGGCTTTAGTATATATCACAGAAATTTCATGCTTAAATTATGATTTATATACATATCACTGCTCAGTTCTAAAAAGTGGTTGTTGATTATTTCTATTTGAGTTAAGAGTTTTTGTATATATCTTAGTAATTATGTTTTAATTATGTGCTATATATCCATCGATTCCTAGTTCCACAGGGCAGCTGTTGAAATATATAGTGCATTGTAGAGATCAAAATGTCAGATTTTATATTGTCCACTATATTTGAGGTATATTTCTTTTTGAATCAAGAGCCTTAGTATATATCTTAGTAATTACATGTTTTTATTATGTGCTATATATCCATTGATTCACAGTTCCACAGGGCAGCTGTTGATATATATATATATATATATATATAGCATGTTCTAGAGATAAAATGTCAGATTTTATTTTGTTGATAATGTACTATTGCATTAATCCATGAGATGATCAAGTATTGTAAATGTTACAAAGTTACAATTAAGGATGATTAATAAAGTCTAGAATTCCAATATAAATAGCGTTTTACAGGTATAATAGAGAATCTTCAATTTAGTATTGATGAATGAAAACCAAAGAAACATCTGAATAAAGCATTTGAACAATTCACTGCTAATAAAATTTGGTAAAGTGAGCCTCTTGGAGTTAATCACCTTAGTTTCAACTGCACTAAGCAAAGTTTTGCTTTGTTAAATAAAATCTCTGATTTATAACATAAGCACTTAAATCATAATGAAAAATGTTATTTTACCTTTTTAACAGTTTGATAGCTAAGTTTGAGTTACTTGAGATTCCACTTTTATTAGTATATTTTCCTTATTTTTAACATTAAAATTATGATTTTGCGCTTTTTTAAAGGTTAAAAAAAGTTCAGTAAGATGCTGCTCTCTCTTGAATTATTTTACAAGTAAAAAATCAATAAAACTGTCACTAAAGGTCTAACAAAAGAAGTAGGTGGTCTCTTCTTGAATCTTATTGGCTGTTACATTTCGACAACAAAGAAAATGGTTGTCAATAACTGAAGAGATACAATTTCTTTTTGTTTCATTTTGAAAATGATAAACGAATGTTTTAGACCATTTTAGAAGTATTTTTTGACAAATTATAAATTATTTTGATAAAATATGCTAAAAATAAAATTATTTAAAAAAAATAGTTAAGAGTTTAGCAAAAATTATTTTTTTTCAGCATCGTAAAATTGACAAAAAAATCACTGATGTTACAACAATGTCAGCAACACTTTTTAGTTGGTTACTAAGTTCATTTTAAGATTTGCCATTATCAAATATTTTTATAATTATAAATAAAAATTTATTTTTGAAAAAACTTTCATTCACTTTCCTAACTTGACAAATTATTAATATACTTTTTACAAATGAAACTAGAGTGAATATAATATTAAAAGATTATATTTTGATGCTTGAGTTTATGAGTTGACCAATTAGAAGTTTAGAGTTTTACCTCACTCGGTCAATAAAATTAATCACCAGTGAATAAGTTAATGAGTGAGACAGTCAGCATTAGAAACAATCCCCATATCAACCCCCCTCTCAGACCTTGTTTCCCTTTAGAGCAAGGAGTTAGGTCCCTAGGGACCCCCCGACAACTAGAACCTCTCACTCTCTCAGCAAAATTGATTAAACAATATTTTTTTTAAAACAAATCTCTATCGAAATGTTTAGTAATTTCTATGACTGCCATTTAATTTTCATAGCGTTTTGAAGAAAAGTTATAATTATTCTTACTTGTGATCAACTGGTGACATCCTTTGTATCTGAAAAGATAGCTAAGAAGTTACTCTTCTAAGTAGGACCATTTTCAGAGAGAGTTAACTCACTGAACTAGGGAATTTGGAACTAAAATGGGGAGCCAGTAACAGAGTCAACTGGAGTCCTTGGCTCTCTCTAGTGGACTAAAAGTCTTAAACATTATTTCTTGGAATATATATTAATAACAAATAATTTAGAAATCAAAAGGTATGCCACAGTTTAAGTAAGATGGAATTACAATGAAAAGTCTTCTTATGTTTTTAAAAATATGAATATTGAACTAGTAAAAAAAAAGAATTGATTATTTTCCATCAATGGCCAAAACTTTTGAAAATATCAAACACAGAAAAAAAATAAAGAAGTATATTAGTGATCATATTATCAGATTACATAATTAAATGTGTTTTATAAGGACTCAGAATGATTGAATGTCAACATTTTGTTAATGTACATATTCTGAATAATCAATTATCAAATATAGACAGGAGTGATTGTTCTTTACTTCACACTGAATCCCATTCTTTATTTCACTCTCAATCTCATTACCACTTGAGATCTAAAAGTTTTGCTTTAAAAATTGATTTTGATGATGATCGATATTATTTTATCGAAACATCAGGAATTAATACAAAATCATATATAGTTTAAGCCAAAAAATACTTTATTTACATTATATAACTGTGAAAACATTAAACATAATACACACACACACATATATATATAATCTTCGAAGAAATATGGGCATTAAATAATAATAGCATTATATGTGTGTTTTATTTAATATGAGCAATAATACACCAAAAACAAAAAAAACATTTTTTTATTCAATCACAATTTGAATTGTTATATTTAATTTGAAATAAACGTGTAAGTCTTTCAAAAATTAATAAATTCAATTATTATTTTTAACATTTTTGGTTGAAGTGATTAATTTATATTTCATGCTTTTATAAAATATATTTTATTTTTTAGACTTTAGATATTGTGCAATAGACTTTTTGTATTCAAGTATAAAAACTGACAATCAAAACAATGTTATTGTATGTCTAATATTTGAAATGAATTTACAAAATGTTTTTTGCTTATAAAGGCAGCTTTTTTTACAATGGCAAATTTTATTTAAACAGTCGAAGTTAAGATTCTTTAATTCATTTCTTTTTCTTTTAATTAACAGTAATCAATTTTTAGTGAATTAGCCATGAATTTCAAGAAAACTATATTAAAAAAAAATCATCATCTATTGTATTACTGAAACAATATCAATACAGTTTGAAATTCCGCCTGCCAACACTAATAGACTGGACATCACTTTATTAACACGTATAAAATTTGAATGAAATCTGTTAGAAGTATGTTAAAAATGAACTGCAGGAATTTCCCCAATGAACAAACAAACATAATTTCTAAGATAAATAAAAGCATTTAGAAAGGAGAAATGGATTGACTCCATTATCAGTAATAAATATTTCATTGATGAATCTGTCATTATATATATATATATATAATGTCATTTTAAAAAAATTACATTAAAATGCTTTCCAAAATTGACATAATGGTATCTAATTACAAATAATTAGTAGAAAAAGAAGTAAACTACAAATATCTATGAATGTAAAAAGGAATGGAATTCTAGATATATTATTTTTAAAAAATCTGCTTTAACATCAACTAAACTTATTCTGTGATATAATCAATTAGTAAAAAAAATGTAGCTCTTAGATTTTTTTAAAAATTATTTTAAGTAACTAATTTTTAATCTATGACATGTGGATTTTCATGGGGTCAAGATTTTTTCATATGGTGTAGTGAAATTTTGAAGAAATGTTATGGACTTAACATATCATGATTGAAAATAAATGGAGAATGGAATCTTTATTTTTCTCATTTGTTTATTTGTTTTCTATAACCCATCATTTCATGATGTAAAAATTGTTTATCAAAAAATAAACTTATCATTTGAGATTTCTGCATATCATAAAAACTTGAATTTGAATTATTTTGAATTCCTAAGCAAAAAATAAGAAAACAATATGAAAATAATATGTTGAAGGAGAGCCAAATCATTAAAAGAGTGGGAAGTTTGCTTTTATGTAAAAGTATTACTATTTTACTTTGTGTAATCTTCACTAAAAATAAGTGTTAAAAATTATTTTTAAAAATGTAAAAAAAGGAGCAAACAATACTATATGTTGTAACATTATAATATCACTGTAAATTGGTTATCATAAATTTAAAACAATAAACATTTTATTGGCTTTAATTTTTATGATTAAACAAATGTATTTATCATTATCATTAGTTATAGAGCATAGAATATAATCATTATCATGTTTGAATAGTCTCTCATACCAACATTTATAAGAAATACATTGTAATAAAGCATTATAAAGGGCTTTTGAATCATAATTTTTTTATAAACTCCTATTCTTGTATAAAGAAATATGTATGCTTTCATTGCTATACTTATTAAGAAATAAAATTATTAATTGTACAAGTTAAAAGAAGTGTTACACACATAAAACAAATAATTCATAAATAGAAATATAAAATAGAATTATCAACTCAACATTATTTTTTATTTATATGTAAAATAAATAGTTATTACATTTTATATGTTCTGTGCATGTGTGTGGACAATTACATATTTTAAATGTATTACATTCAAATATCAGCCTTTCAAGCTAATTGTGCAGATGCTTTTGCGAGTATTAATAATAAAAAATAAATACTTTCCTCTCCAATACTAGATATAGTATTTATGCAAGAATAAAATGAATCACTTATTCCTACAACTCAAATGCTTATATATGAGCAAATCTGAAGTACTGGCAAGGAAAGTGTGAGGATGGACCATTCACTTTAAATTACTATATACAATGTCTGAATGAATGATGTCGGTGAAATTATCTAGAATTTACTAAACATCACTCTAACTGAAACTTAATCATATGTAAATAAGCATTTATTTTTATATAGCATATGTTTACAATTGTATTACATTCAAATATCAGCCTTTCAAGCTAATTGTGCATACGCTTTGTGAGTGGAAAGTATTCATTTATTATTATTAACACTTGCAAAAGTGTATGCACAATTAGCTTGAAAGGCTGATATTTGAATGTAATACAATTTGTAAACATACGCTATATAAAAATAAATGCTTATTTACATATTTTAAATGTAGTAAAATTTAATTGATTTAGACTTTTATTTAGAAAAGATTGATTCAGTTTACTGCAATATTTATTAAATAATAAGATATTTATTTAAAACTCAATTTAAATTTGAGTGAAATAGATATCTGGGAACTTTATAGTGTGATTTATTGATTTTGAAAAATATATTTGCAAATTGTTATTTTTTTAAACCCTGAACATAAAAGTTTTTATCACCTTTATTTAAAAATATTAATTCTAACATTTTGTTAATAAAAACCATGACTACCTTTTCCGATATTTCACAGACAATGGAAGCAACCCTGAATATATGATGGAGTATATTATGTTACCCATATATCATGTGATTACTGGTATAAAAAGTGAAGTTAAAAAAATGCAGACAGTCTGTGCAAATTTTCAGTGCATGTAGGACTTAAACTGGTTCAAAACTTTAAATAGCCATTTTGTTTTCATATGTATGATGAGAGGCTAAACTTACTGATAGGCAGTTGCTTTTCTAGGCAGCTGACTTCTTGTTCTAAAAAATTATGAACAAAGTTAACCAAAAAAAACCCATCAATGAAAGAAAGAATGTAATGAATGAATGAATTGTTTATTTCAAGAAATATCATTTTTATAGTCAAATGTTAGTAGAACAATAGACAAATTGATTTGTGGAACTGATGTCTCATATTTCAACGAATTTCTGTATTTTCTTTAAATGGAAAAATAATGATAAATAACTGATATATGTTTTGGAAGATTATATTTCTTAATTTCAAACAATTTGCTGACATTTAATTTCTGAAATTATTTATAAAAAATAATTATTTTTTTTTACTTCAAGAAAAAATGAATATAAGTCTTGATAATAAATTTATCTCTTTAATTATAAAAGGAAACTTTCTTTTTTTAATAATAATTTTTAACTCAAATATGCCACCATATAAACTTGTTGCTAAAGAAATGGATTTTGGTTCAAAAAGTAATGATTGTTTTATTATAGAAAACAAATTATATGCTTTATCAGAGATATGTTAAGTATTATTGATGTCATGAATTAAAGATCAATAAATGACTGGAATCATTTTATATCTCAAATTAATGGAGTATTGAATGCTAAGATTTTTGGATAAAAATGTAGCATCTTTTCAATGAAATTAATTTGCATCATGTAATAAAGTACAGATTTGTAGCCAGTGTTTAAAAAAGTACATTAAGTGTTATTCATGCTAAATATTTGAATAACATTCATAGGATTATGAAGAAATATTTAGATGCCATTCCTGAATTGTTAGTTCTCCAAACAAAATGAATAATCTTAAAAATGGATTAATGTATTAAATACGAATTATCTTGGATTAATAAGCACACTAAATTGAATTTAATACACTTTATGTTATTTCTAGAAAGGATAATTGGTAGTGTTTGGTTATGTGTACTGTGGTCACCAGGTGATACTGCAGAACCACCAAGAAGCCTGCAAGTGATAAATTTCTATGCAAAAATGGCTGAAATCATCAATGGACAAGCATCACCTGGTGGCCACAGTACCCATAACCAAATACTATCAGATAATCTTATAAAAGTGAAATGTGTAATAAAATCAAAAGAATTATTTAATATAAACTTTCCCATAATTGTATATTTCTTAATTAATTAATGTCATTGCTGTATATTAATGTAACATAGTTGTCTCAGATATTACTATGCTAAGGTACAGATAATATTTTTATTTAATGCTATTATTATTGTTGAGATTGAAATGGATTAAATGTGATTTGTTTTAGGTTAAGGCTATATAAATATAAGTAATTATCAAATTTATATGAAACTACTATATTGCAAATATTAATAATATTTTATGGATTCTTAAAATTTCAAACTCAAAGTGGAATTAATTATCTATATATAGATGAATAAATCTGTAAGAAATATTGTATGCATTAATATTTCCTGTCAGTATTAATTTTTCACTGTTATCTAGTATGCAACTAGGCATCCTGATGATTTAGTTATATTTGTGTTAGCAGAGAAGCACTTTTAATGTTTAAGCCTGCAATTAAATTCAGTAATGGATTTTGAGCTAAAATAAATAAGTCAAAAATGGTAAATACCATCTAGATCTGGTAAGCAGTGACTTGTATTTGTTTCCCTTAAAAGAGTGAAAGTTGCTCCAACATCGCTAAATGAAGTTGATTAATAGTTGATTGGTTAGTAAAATAAAGTATTTAAAAATGAATATAAAACATATATCTTTTATGATTATGATAATTCTTATTCTCCAGTATTTAAATTGAGAATTATTTTGGAATAATAAACAACCTATTCCTATTTAATGTGAGTATCTTTACAAAAACTGTTGGCCATTTGATGGTAACATATATACATATATGTGCTGGACCTAAATGAAGGCTTTATGAGAGGTAGTTTTACTTTGTATCAGGGTTCAAGCCTGGTTCCTGTTACAATATATATATATATATATATATATGTGTGTGTGTGTGTGTGTGTGACATAATATGTCATTAACTTTATTTTTAAATTGTGTTTGACTTAGAAATAAAATATTTGCCTCCTTGAAATCATTGTTATATTATAGTTGTAGTATATCAATGGATTTATAAATAGTTCTTTATATTTTATGTATATAAAATCAATCTTAATTTTTTAAAGTTTGAATTCTGAAAGAAATTTTAATAGTAATATATTCTGATGTTGTCTTGCCATGTATAAATTTAAATAAGAACATCATTTCTTCTATTAGACTTTTATTATACATACTGTTATTTTTATTTATGTATGTATGCATTATCATAAATATATCTATAGTGTTCATTTTGAATTTTTTGCAGTTTTATTTATATTTGAATGGTTTTATGTATTCCATAAGAAGATGATGATAATGATGATGATAATAATAATAATAATAATAATAATAATAATAATAATAATAATAATAATAACAACAACAACAACAACATCATCATCAATAATAAAAATAATCAAGATTCACATGGACTTCAGTCACTAAATATAAGAAATTATGCTGTGATGCATGATTCATTAACTTTAGACTCTGTTATTGTCTTACTGTTTTAAAGCATGCAGAATAATATATTTAATTCTAGCTATTAGTACAAAAATTGTTTGAAAATGCAGAAAAAATATATTTTTAAATAACTTTACATATTGTAGATCTGTGTTTATGAATTTCTGCAACAAAATGGAGATCCTCATTTATTTGCCATCTAATCAGAAATATTATTTTTAATTTATTGAAAGGTGGGGTAACACCTGATCCATCTGTCAAAAGTCAAGAGAATATGTAAAATGATGAAGTCTAAAAAGGTAAATAACAAGCTGCTGAAATAAGAGTTACAAAAGTTTATCTTGCACAATTTAACAGTGTTCTGGTCTAAAACGTGAAGGCACAGTTGTAGATGAGCTTAAAGTATTACTAAATATAAAGCGGCAAACAATTAATTAATATAAATTGTAACTCCCAATTAAAAAAAAAAGATCACATCTTATTAGACTAAATCATCATTTTGATTCATTTGATTAGCAGTTTTAGCATTCAATCTAATTTCAATGTTTTAAAACTTATTTTAATTTAAAATGGTGATTTGTCACATAAAGAATGAACATAAGCAAAAATTCTAGAAATGGTTCCTCTCATGTAATTGTTACTTGATAAATATGTAAATAACATGCAATTAAAAAACATACTTTTAATAGCAGCACAATAGTATTAAATTACTAGAATTTAATCTACAAGTGCCAAATTCTTGAACTCATGCATTTAATAGACTGTGATAAATATATTTATGATTATTATTAATTATTTATTAAATTAGAGATCAGCATATTTTTAGTCTAGGTATAAACTTTAAACTTAATTAAAGATTAAACACATTTATGTAATATCACTTTATATAATATATCAAATATATTTAAAATTACTAATTTATCACACACTTTAAATACATAAATAAAGGCATTTGAAAAACATAAATGATTACCAAGATGCATTTCTGGTTCAACCAGCACTCATCAGTTAGATCAAGTCATAAACTCTCATATATCTTTGCATACAATATGTCAAGTAGTTTGAAATCTGAAATTTAATATTGATTTTGATGAGACACAAAGTATTAGTTTCAGCATAAATAGTTTGATCAATTCTTCTAAAAGTAAACATTGATATAACCAGAATTGCCTCAAACAAAAAAATATGTAAATGATATATCTAGATATCAGCTGAAAAATGGACACAGTAAGAGGATAGATAATTATGTAAAATGATTTACAATTTTTCACGATTTTTGCTTTATAACTATCAACCAAAACTGTTATCATATTTCTAAAACAGTGCCGCTTGTTATTTATATTTTTTAATATATATTAAACCAAGTTATAATTAATGGAAAGTATAGTAATTATTTTAGTACACTTGGATTAAATTTGTAGTTAGTGAATTTCCAATAGTTAACAAAACAATTGATTTAATCTATTAACTTTATTTAGAAATATATTAGTAATTTAAAGGTCTTCATAGTGGAATAATTAGTACATTTATTTGCTATTCCTGCAATGTGAGGATCAAATCCATGAGGAAGTAAATTATTTTAAATAGATAAATATTTTATAAGCTGCATTAAAATTTCTTCCAAACATTTTGTAGCCAATCTAATTAATCATCATTATTATTAAGTAAATAGTATAAATCACAAGATAAGTCAAGCATTGGTGGTCAAGAGGTCAGTGACGGCTGCTTTACAAGCGGTTGTCCCGGGTTAGTGGGTCGCTTCCCTGCTGATGCTATGACACATGAGAAAAAAATCACAAGATAAATTGAATTGTTCAAATGAATACCAATACTGTAAGCATCAGTCAAAAAGCTGGCAGCAATATTTATATATTTCACCATTAAAAAATAAAATCAGGGAATGGATTCTTGCTTAGGAGTTTTGTAAAGATTTAAATAAAGTTCAGTCATTGGAAATGACAATACGGAGTTATTATATCTACTCTCGTCCATTTTATAATTGTTCTAAGCAATACGGGTATTTTATCACTAATGAGGGAGATATCATAGTTATGGGTATTGTGGCATGTTTATTTTTTTTTAAATTATATTATTGTTTAAATCTTTTATGAGTAATTCTTTAATATTGAATGAATATATATATACAAATTAGGAAAATGTTAAGAGAAAATAATCTTTGTTCTTATAAATAATTAAGTATATTTTTTGTAGCCATGTTATTTATCCTTCAGACATTTGATAAATGTTTTAATAAAATAGTTATCAAAAATTATTCAGATTTTTAAATAAATAGATAGCTATTTATTTTAAATACAATGAATTATTGATAAGTGATAAATATTTTGTATATTATTTTAATTTTAATTTCTTTAATATAAAAATGAAAACGTATTAAATTTAGGGTAATAATTTTTGCTAATAATGATTTGAATTATAAAAAAAAAACATTGTAATAAGATTGTCAAATTAATTCTTTCTTTATTTCAAGTAATTTAATAGGTTTTAAATTTTTTTAATTTATATATAAAATATGTACAATAAAAATTTATGGAAGTTAATAAACTGATTAAAAAGTCGCAGCCAATAAAATAATCTAATGTTCTGTAAAACTTAGCTCAGAGTAAGAATAGTGTATTTGCAAATTAATTACTACCTAGCCTTTCAAGAAAACTAAAAAAAAGATTTTAGGTAAATTAATTAAATAAAATTTTTGTATTCAACTGGTTATTTAAAACATTAAATATCGCACTACCTCCTAAACAACTCATTTTTTGACTATTTTAAGTTATCCAAAGCAACAGAAATATATTGTCAGCTGATGACCTAGCCCTTTATCAGACATGCTGTTATATAATGGAAACAGGTGGTGTCTAGATACAAAACAAAAGTTTACTCAGTAAATTTCATGTTAAAGATTATTGAAAATAATATTTAATCAAAATTAAATTACTATGGTGGCAATCCATTAGTTTGCAAAATACACAACCTATATTATTTAGGTTATGGGTTTAGAGAGAATTACAAAAATGAGGTTTGTTTTCACTTCAGTGGAGAGTTGTCCCAGCACTTAATAATCATGTGTTTAAAAACACAGAATATTTATTTTATCTTAATTAGAAATTAAATAATGACAATCTAAATAAAATCTGAATGCAAATAAATATAGCCAAATAAATGAAAGCTATATTAAGATTTTCGAAAGTTTAGTTGAAAATAATGAGTGCAGACAAAAAGTGGATATAAAGAGGTAAAAACTTTATCAATAATTAATAGATCAGTCATATTATAAAATTAGAAAGCATTATAAATTGATATGTTTTAAGTTAAAGGAATTTCATTTTAGTATGGATAAGTAATTTATGTCAGTTCTCCTCATCATTTAATATCAAATGTAAAAGCACATTACTTAGTATTAGTTAATTATGAATCTAATACAGACATAAAGTGAATTCTGTTCGGTTTGAATAAAATCACTGATTATTATTTTAAGTGATTTTTTTCAAGTATAACTTATTATTAAAATAAATAGTGTCCCCTTAATATTTATAGCTTCACAACAAACTGTTCACTATGACAAAAAGTTTTGGCAAAATCTTTAATTTTTTTTTTCAAGATTCTAGGCTTAAATCAATAACTTTATTATATTTTACTTGTGATTTATTAATATTTTTTCTTTTCTTCTGAGGATTTCTTTTGATTTTTGAAGGTCATACATTCAAGTTTAAAATTTATGCTTACTCCAGAATTTAAATCATTTCTTTGTATTTGATTTATATTTTTCAAATCAGTTTGTAATAGTCATAATTTATATCTTCATTGAATAAATTTATTGTAGTTTAAGATGAGTATTCATTGTTCTAAATTTCCATTTGATATAATAACATTTTGCTCCTTTTTATTAATTTTTTTATTAGAAGATTTATGAAGGCTCTTTATATTTTGAATCTTCTAGACTTGCAATTTTTAAGATAGATTACTTGTTATTCAACAAAAGAGTGTTAAACTGCTGTTTCAGTTATTTAAATATATGCCCAAGTTAATAAATTTTTATCTTTTACTTTAATGTCATTCCCCACATTTTTAGTTTTTTCATAAGACTTCTTACTCATATTTTTTACTTCATAAAATGTCCTTAAATTAAATAATTGGCTGAATCTTATTCCTAGTGGTAGTTATTACAATATAATATTAATTGATAATTCAAATCAGTAGAAAGAACACCTTTTCTAAGCATATATAGACAAATTTATGTTTCATTGAGTAGTAAATAATGCATATTTTGAGTTTTATTTGTTGTAAAAATGGAATAAATGTTAAAAATGTTATTATTAAAAAAGAAAAGCAATTTCCATGTGATTAATACAGAAATATTTTTTGAAAACCTATAAATCTGATTAAATGTGATAAAGTCACTTGATTACCACAGTTGAACAAAAATCTTCTAATTTTTATCTAGTTTTTGGCATATAATTTATTATTCTGAATAGATAGTATATAATATAAATGTCATAAGAAATTATTAAAATTGTTATTTAAAATGCTTTTTTTTTTTTAGGAAATCATATAGAAAAATATATTTTTTAAACATTTTTATAATAGACTGCAAATTTATTCTTTTATTTGTTTGCACATCTATCATCTTAGAATTCTGTTTATATTAAACTTATTGCTTGTATTTTAGAATTAAGTTAAATTAAATTAAAAATTTAGTCCTATCTTTATAAAATATGTTTTTTTCTGAAACTCTGACAAGATTTATATTAAAAACATTCCTTTTGATGATTACTACTAATCAAATTACAACTTGGCTTTATTTGCATTTAATTGTAATTTCATTAATACCTCATTAAAGGTTTTTATCAAAACATCCTCTATTTGTGACAGTAATTTGATAATTTAAATTCAGAATAAATAGAATTTATAACCATAACATTCTTTGACCATTCAAATGTCTAATTAATTTATGCATAAGACAATATATTGATCTCTCTGACAGATATTAACTTAAAAATAAATCCTACCTTGAAAGATACTGTCAAACATTTTCCACATTGAACATTGCAAAAATGTTAAATGAAGAATGGTATTTTATACTATAAATATTTTGACACATAATAAAATAAAGAAAAAAAATGTTGCATTTAAATATTATTAACTATACCCAGTTTTAATCATAAATTTGTAGCCTATAGAAAAACTTTCAGTTAGAGATTTATTTATACAAAGTTGTAAAGCTAATTTTTAATTAAAAAACAATTTAAATAAACCTAACTCCTTGATAATATTATTCTATTGAGTATGAAAAAAACACTTGATGTATATATAATACTATCTTATATGAAACTTCTCTTCATTTATATATGCAAATATTACCAATATTATTTTCACAATCTCTTGTTGATAGCATAATATTAAAGCATTCTTTGTAATGCATATAAAAAGTGAAAAAAGGCAATTTATACAGGTAGAAATACTTACAAGAGAACTAATGTTAACAAATTATTATATCCTATTAGTTGGTTTTCAATTATCTTTTCAGTTAAGAAGTCTGTTATTCCTAATTAAAACACCCTGCTGCTTGAACATAAATTCCTCATTTAGAATATTTTCAACCATATAAATAATGAAAAAGTATTTATGAAAGTTCTTTAAAAACAAATTATTTCATGTTGTCATGGAGATTTCTCAATTTATCTAATATTCCTGATGTCAGTGATATTACTATAATTCTTGACGAGTTAAGCAAATGAATGTAAATAACTTTAAAAATTAATAGATTTTATTATCCAATTAGTTGCAAAAAGTTGATAAGTAGATATTGAAATATTTAGCAATGGCCATGTCTATTATTTATTCATGACACTTAAACTTTACACGCCATGGGATTTATATGCCAAATTAGATCACCCCTGATAAGTAACATAACATAAAGTTTTACTTTTAATCCTGTACTCATCATCTAATTTAATAACTAATTAGTCTTTAATGTGTCAGACATGATTGTAAACATGAACTCTATATTACAATGTATGTTTTACTTTTTGTGCAAATAAAGATTATTTTGAAAAAAAAAAAAAAGTTGATAACTAATAATGGTCATAAGGTACCATTCAATTACATCAGTTCTCAGAATATTTTCCAAAATTTACCAATAAAAATTAAGTATTTTTATTCATTACATTGATGACTGATTAAATTTAATGAAAAATTATCGTTTTCAATATAATTATTCAAAATTACCAAAATAATAAATTTTAATATAATTGCAATAGATATTTTAAATGAATATGAACTTTAAATTTAATAGACTTTTAATGACTGCAAAATCAATGTTCGTAAAAAAATAGCCCTTATGAAAAGATTCAAATATGTTTAGATTAGTGCTATTAGAAGTCAATTTATAGCCAATACGGCCAATTATATGTTATGGATTTGTAAATAAATATCTATCTAATCTAAAATGGAGAATAAAATAAAAAAAGGGAAACCATTAAAATCTTTGCTATACACTTTATAATGGATTCTTTTTCATTGTTCCTTTTTGGAAAATGGAAACTATAGAAGAGACCTTTAATATATATATATATATATATATATATATATATATATAAAGGTCTCTATCTATATATATATATATATATATATCAACCATTATCAATCCACTGCAGGATGAAGGTCTCTCCAAGTTTAATCCATCTTCTCTGATCTTTAGCTTCTCTTCTCCACATCACCCCTGCACACTTTCTTATTTCATCCATCCATCTCACACGTGGTCTCTTTCTGGGTCTTTTACAATCTCTTGGAATCCAGTTTAAAATTTTAATTGTCCATCTATTATCATCTCTTCTAACAATATGTCCAGCCCAACTCCACTTCAATCTTTTAATTTTTTCAATGAGGTCAGTAACACCTGTTTGTTCTCTTACCCATACATTGCATTTATGATCTCTTCTTGTTACTCCCAACATACATCTCTCCATACTTCTTTGAGTGGTCTGAAGTCTCTGAATTGCTCTTCTATTAAGTGTCCAAGTCTCAGATCCATAAGTAAGAACTGGTAAAACACATTTGTTAAAAACCTTCCTTTTCAAACACATAGGCATATTTCCTTTTAGTATCAAGTTATTTCTACCAAAAGCACTCCAACCAAGTTTAATTCTATGATTAATTTCCTCCATTATGTTTCTATCTGTATTAATAATCTGACCAAGGTATTTGTAACTGTTAACTTCTTCTAATTCATCATAATCAATCTTTATTTTCATATTTTGAGCAAATCGATTAAACATTACTTTAGTCTTTTTAACATTTATCTTTAGTCCTACTTTCCTACTTTCATCTGATAATTCCTGCAACATTTCCTGCAGATCTGAAGCATTATTTGCAAAAACAACTACATCATCTGCGAAATCTAAATGACTTAAATAATCACCATTTACTTTCACTCCTTTAGTTTCCCATTTTAATCCACAAAATACTTCATGCAGCACTGCTGTAAAAAGTTTTGGAGATATGGAGTCACCTTGTCTTACACCTTTCTCAATGTTGACTTTCTTAGTGTCATTATGTAATCTAATTGTTGCTGTTGCATTTTTATAAATATTCTTTAAAATATGACAATATCCTGGATCTATACCTTGATGATCAAATGCTTTAATCACTGAAGAAATGTTTATAGAATCAAATGCCTTTTCATAATCTACAAATCCTCAGCATAATGGCAACTCATATTCATTTGTCCTTTCTATAACTTCTCTCAATACCTTGATATGATCTACTGTACTAAAACCACTTTTAAATCCGGCTTGTTCTTTTGGTTGGTGGAAATCCAATGTTCTCTGTAGACGAGTAGTAATTATCTTGGTAAAAATTTTATATAAAACTGATAAAAGGCTGATAGGTCTGTAATTTCTAATATCTTCTTTATCACCTTTTTTAAATATTAATATTATTACTGCATTCTTCCAATCATCCGGTACATCTTTATCATTTAGACATTTAGTATATAACTTTGCTAAATTTTTTTCTATTTCTTCACCTCCTTCTTTTAATATATCAATTATAATTCCATCATTACCTGAAGCCTTTCCTTTCTTCATACATTTAATTGCATGTCTCACTTCTTCATTTAAAATTCTGGGCAATTTGGAAGATGTAATAGATATAGGAGGTACTTGTTCTTTATTACTATATAATTCTTGATAAAAATCTTCTACCAATTTGATGATGTCATCTCTCCTTTTAGTAATAATTCCATCTTTTTTTCTTATTGCAGATATAAATTTCCTACCAATACCAAAATGTTGTTTTACATTCTTAAGACTTTTATTTTCTTCTACAGCTTTCCTTGCTAGTTCACAGTTATACTTTCTTATATCATTTTCAACTCTTTTCCGCACCATTTTACAAAATTCGAGATATTCAATTCTTTTTAATGCATCATTTTTGTATATCTTCATATTTCTTCTTTTCTTCATAAATTCTCTAATCTCAGTAGAAATTTTATTGGTCAATTGCTGTTTTTTTCTACCAGCTATCTTTGTTGCAGTTTTCAAAAGCGTATCAGTTATTTCCATATTAATTTCATTCAAATCTGAATCATGTTCAAAATCTACTAATACTTGAAACTGATTTGTAAGTTCTAATTTAAATTCATTAGAATGTTTCTGAAGATTAGGAATATCAACTGTAAATATTGTTTTTTTAATAATTTTTGTCTCTCTAGTTTTACATTAACACGTATCTTACACCTTACTAATCGATGATCACTTCCAGTGTTAAATTTATTAAGAACATTACAATCTTGAAATATGTATTTCCTGTTAGTCAAAATATAATCCAATTCTGCTGTACCTTCATTTAGATGCTTCCATGTCCATTTCCTTTTAACATTTTTCTCAAAAAAAGAATTCATAATATAAAGTTTTTTTTTTCTGCAAACTCCACAAGTCTATGTCCTCTCTCATCTCTATTACCATAACCAAAATTACCCACAGCATTTTCATCTTTCATTTTTTTTACCAATTCTAGCATTAAAGTCTCCCATAACAATTTTAAAATGGTGTTTACTCTGATCAAAAGCCTTTTGTACATCCATATAAAAATCTTCTACTTCATCACTATGAGAACTTGTTGGGGCATAAACCTGAATTATCTGCATTTGGTATCTGCTATTAAGTTGTATAACTAATCTTGCCACTCTGTCCAATACTCCATCAATCTCCACAATATTGTTCTTCCACTTTTTATTTATAATGAATCCTACTCCACTTGTATTTCCAATATTTGTACCTTTATAATAGAGTATATGTCCACTTATATATATATATATATATATATATATATAAGTGGACATATACTCTATACGTGTGTATCTATATATCTATATATATATATATATATATACATACACACAATGTCCCAGTAAAAAAAGTGACTGGTTTTCTTTCAAACTCTCTGCAGTACTATATCTGAATCAATGCATATATTATGTAGTGACATAGTTTAACTATTCACCTCAAGAATTTTAAAACATTAGTATATCTAGATTATAAGTTACAAACATGAATATGCCAGTACATTTTATACTGTTGTAGACAATTCACAATGGGACAATGTGCTAATATTAAATTTTGCTTAAATTAACAAAACCATTACTGAAATATTTGATTTGAACTGTGTATAACAGTGAAGACATGAGTTGTAAAAACATTTTCTGATGGTTTCAAAGTTCATGATAGAAGTGAGAATATTAAAGTTGATACATAACCAGAACCATTAAAAACAATTGCGAACAAATAAAACATGCAAAACATTGCCAAAATAATTCAAACTGATTGTTGGGCATCTGTGAGATTTAATGAGAAACTCACTGAATTACCAAAATCCCTGTCTATAACATTTTAAAGAAAGATTTGAAAAAGTAAAAAATGTTTTTATGCTTTGTGCCTTATTCATTGACAATCTTAAAAAGATATTAGAATAAAGGACTGTACGGACATGCAAAAAATCACAACCATCGACCAAGAATTCAGGTAAAATATCATAATATATGATGAAATACAATGTTTTCACTATGAACCATCAAGTAACCACCAGATTGTGGACTGGAGATTGTTAGAATAAGGAAAATTAAAAACATTTCAAATGCAAAAAAGCTAAATTAAACATTTTTTAAAGGCATAATTCACCACAAATGCATTCTTGAAGATCAGAAAGTAAAAGATAAATATTATTTAAGAGCTTTAAATCATTTGTGGAGCAATCTTTTAGTCACTGTTGCACAATAAAATGCCAGTTTTAATATTAAGAATATGCCTGATTTTGTAACAAAAAAGCATTATTATACTTCAACACCACTCTATTTTTCTAATTTAATTCTTGTTGATTCTCAATAATTATCAAAATGAACAATTGATCATAAAAAAAGTACATCTTCAGTTTAAAATATCCAGAAGCCTGCAACAAAGTTTCTGCAGATTATTCTGATGGATAATTTCAAGGACTGCTTCAGACAGTTCTACAATAATTTTCTAGTGTTGTATTGAATCACAGGGAGATTATTTTGAATAATCAATAATAAAATAAACTATAAATAATGCCTTGTGTTTTACTTCACATTAGTCATTTTTTTACTGGGCAACACTGTGAATATATATATATATAGATATATATATATATATATATATATATATATATATATATATAAGAGGTAATTCTTGTTTTCTATTATTGATTATCTTAATATTGCTTCTAAATTTTGTTGATATGATTCTAATATTTTTCAAATTGTACATATATATAAAACAGGATATTTGTCTTCTTGCAGACTTAAATACTCAAGTTTTTTGTGACTTGACAAATTTTCAAGTCAAAAGATAATATCCTATTAATTATCTATACTTTTGTAAAATATTAAGAAATTAAATATTTATTGTCTTGCATTGTTGCGTTGTTAGCCGAGAGATATCGCAGCCGCCATGCAAGTAAGTAGTTGGTTGCAGACAGTTGTGGGTTCGCGTTCTGGCCGATGCTATGACATATGAAAAAATATATATATTTATTTAGCAGTCACATGACTTTTTATTTTATTCATAAAATATAAATTACAATATAACAATTTGTCAATTGCTAAAATAGAGAATCTTTAATAAATAAAATACCTATTGCCAAATGCTTTTAACTCCTACGAGTCCTTATCAAGGCAGTATAAAAAATCCAATTTTTCTCATAAGCCATAAATTCAACATATCATTGCATTGGCCAGGATCAACTAATCAGAAAGCTGGTTTATTTTGAATTTATAGCACGATGAATTTTGTATAAGATATGATTTTTTAATCTTGCATTCTTTATCATGTGTTTCATGCATTAATATTTAAGTCAATTATTTTATATAGCACAATGTTTTTTACAAACTGTAATATTTTAACAGCATTAAACTGTTGCACATGTGCTTTGGATTTTAACTATAAAATGAATGAATACAAACACTTCAAACACATGATCCAAAGCACATGTGCAACAGTTTAATGCTGTTTAAAATATTACAATGCATTAATATTGTAAAATCCCCTGGACTACATATACGACCTGTACTATTTTGGTGAACATAAAAAGCAGAATAAACTGCATCATCTTTTCTATTATATGTATATTTATGTTGTTAAAGGCAATATTTAATATTTGTCTTTGTTTCCCCAACATATATTGCACTACAATTTATTTGTGGACATCTAATAGAATATATCACACTAATCTTATCCCCATTACTTATTACTCACTTAGATTTATTTATTAATCTATTAAGATTAGGCAGAGTCCTCCATACCAATCGGAAATCTTGACTTAAAACTGTTCTTATCTTTTTGTTAATATTGGGAATAAAAGCTAATGACATCCATGGTTTATTATTCACATTTACATTACCATTATTATAACATTGCTTATAATGTTTCAATATAATAGGTAATAGCCTTTCCCTTATTATAACCCACTTGTATCAAATCTTGCGTATCACAATATTATTTTTCTTAAACATTTCATTTGAACACATTCATTGATTACATGTTAAAAAAGCTTCATTTATTTATTTGTTTTTTCCATAAAACAAAAGGATCTCTGCATCTTGTAGTAATAGCACAGTTTTATCTAAAATGTGTTTTAATCTGCTCTACTAATCCATAAATATAAAATATTTTATTAATAACATATTAAATTTAAACAATAATTTAGCCTATGTCTTACGCTAATGTAAAAAAAGCTAACAACTGCTACATAATTTTCAAGAATGTTTTCACAGTACTGAAGTAAACTTAAGACATTCTCTAATCAAATCTTTTAACCTTTCTAATAATGGAATGCAAAAATTGTTAATCATTACATTTAGTATTGTGAAGAATGTAAATTTGTTTCTGACATTAAAAAAATAATAATTGGAATAACAACTTTCTAAATTGCCATAAATATCTGCAATTAAATGCTGCATTTAACACCCCATCAATAATTATATTCTAAATATTAATACTTAAACCATATCCTACAATATAGATATTTATTCTGCTTTGCTACATAGTATCTTTCATTGCAATTATGGTCTGGGGTTCGAAAACCAGTCTAAATGAAATTATTTTCAATTGGCTTTGGATTAGCTTTCTCATGAAATAAGCCTATAGGCCGCCTAGACAATCACCAAACATTGTTGGTAAATGGAAATCTAGATATTCTCACCACCTGATAATTATTAATTCTGGTAAACATTGCCTTCTCTTTATCTTTTTAACTTTTACTGTTTTAATATTAGAGTTATATAGTTATTAATTTTGAGATATTCATTGATATTATTACAATAATAACTTGTTCAATTAAAAACCCTTTCATTTATACATTTTCCTTTTAAGTGTAAGAAATACAGTTTTTATTTAAAATAAATAATAGTTTTTAATTTTAATAATCTTTATGATAAAATTTTTATTCTAACAAAGGTTTTTTTTTTTAACAAAGTAATCACTTTTGCTTTTTATAAAAGTCATATATATATATTTAGAAAAGAAATCACTTAAAAGTATATTTTCACTTTGAATTTTTAGATAATACATGAAAAGAAAATACTTTAAAAATAAATTTTATTTTTTTTATGTGTGTTTATTTATCAGTATATATATAAGGTGAGTCAATAATATGTTATTGACAGGATTATTTTTTTCTTCTTTTAAATGGATGTGTTTATATTAAACTTGATTTAATAGTCAATAAAAACGAAATTTGGCCAGTAGCCAAAAGAAATACTAAAAGGCTCTTTTAAAATGTAAATATTCAATATTTAAAGATGTTTGAAAACAATGTCTTAAGTTTAGTTTTGTGAGGTTACAAAACATTACCAATAAGTGGGCACTCATGACGCTGAAATTTTTTTTTAAAGGAAAATGAATTTTTTTTTTTTGATAACTTAAAGATAAAAACTGTAACAAAATATTCTTTAATTAAATAAATATAACTTTAAAATATGTATAAAACGAAGACTTTAAATTTATTAATAGTTAAACTGTTCTGGTTAAGCTCATCTCAGTTAGATAATAAATGGTACATATCCAAATTGCTATTTTTTTTTTTTTTTTTACAAATTGAAAGAAAATATATAACAGTGCAAATTAAATATAAAACGATATATTAAATAAAAAATGTCAATATTATTTTTGTCTGGAGACACTAAGATTTTATTCAAAATGTACTTGATATTCGTTGTGAATAAAATATTCGCAATTAATATACATTTATTTAAGCAATTCAGTTACTGCTCTTCCAGATTAAATCCCAAAATATTCCCCAGACGGTCCGGAAATGGGAAAAAATATAAATACATATATATATTAGATAGCGAATCTCCATCTCGAAATTATTGAAGTATTTTATTTTGCCACAAAATGTGTATTTCTCATTCCTACTAATCTCACATTTCTTTTTTTTTTTTGCTCATAAAAAAATGTCTTGAAATATTTCCATTTTTTAAAAATACTTATTTTGCAAAAAAAAAAAAATTTAACCCCTCTCTTCTTTCCCAGAAAAAAAAAAAAAAATCACGGAGCAAATATATATATATTTGTGATCTCTGCAAATGATTGAAAAATTTCTCAATAGTAAATTGTAATTTTTTATTATTTCTTTTAGGCTAATAAAAACAATAATAATATTGGAATGAATGAGGGAAGAAGCATAATTTCTTCTATTATCAGTTTTTTTTAACTATATATATAAACTTGAATTATTTATTTATCTCTTTTCTTTATAACTTTTTTTCTTTTATAATATATTAATGAATGTAAAATATAAGCACAATCTTATGCTTATATTTATGATCAAGTGCTCAGTTTACTTTTTTTCTTCAAACATTTTATTATTACTTCTTATATATATATCGTTTTTTTAGTATATTATAATTGACTATTTGTATTTTAAGTTACATTGCTAATTTTCTTTCTAAAAAATTTCCATTACTTTTTTTCAGCATATTATTCGTGTTCCGAGAGGTATCGCAGCTATCATGCAAGCAAGTAGTTGGTTGCAGACAGTTGTGGATTCGCGTCTCGGCCGATGCTATGACATATGAAAAAAAAAAACAAAAAAAACAATGTATACTATTTCAAAATTATTACCAAATGATTTTTTCATTGAAAGTTTCAAGATAAAAAAGTAACAAATGAACTTTATTTTTGAATAGGACATATATCATTTTATTTTAATTTTTTAGAAACTAAAAATAATAGTCATATAGTTAGTTGTTTAAGAGTTAGATTTTTTTTTTAAAAAAAAAATTCTTCAGATCAATTTCTAAATCAAATAGAAAAACGTTTAAATACTGTTATTAATGACATTCATGACAATTAATATTTACATTCTTTTTTCTTTTTCAGTATCCTTCTATTTTTTAATTTGAAATTAACCATAGCCAGCTAGTTTATAAAACTTTTTAACTTCTCAAAAAACATTAGAAGAATTTTTATTGTAATCCATGGAAACAACCACATTAAGCACTAAAACAATCATATAATTATTCTTTAACAGATAATATCACATTTGATACCTAAGGATAATTTGAGAACAGCAGGTTGTTTTTTTTTACTTTACACCAGGGGTCCCCAATCTTTTTGCACTTAAGAGCACATTCTATAATACCGGACAAGTGGTGGGCACAATTAATTTTTTTCAACCAGATGGTGGGCACCATTTACTTTTTCAATGTAAATTTATAGTTGGATATTGTTAATAATACACATAATGTACAAAAAAACATTTATTCCAAAAATAAAATTTTAACATATAATTAACGTTTATATTTTTACGCTGTAAAAGTATAGTATGCCCTACAATTTGATTACAATACAATAATTTATAAGAAATTTTAAAAATTAAATTTATTTGTTTCAGATAATTTTTTATCATGTTGGATAGCGGTGGGCACACGTAAAATGGTCTGCAGGCACTATGGTGCCTGCAGGCATAGGTTGGGGACCCCTGCTTTACACAGTTGACAGCCAATCCAAGAATGTTTAACTCTTAATTTTATTATTCCATTATTCTAAGACACACAAAATACTCAAGCAGGAGTTAACTAAGAAATATATTTGAGAAACAATGCTAAATCATTTAGTACATTTGTGTTTCAATATCCATTACTAACTGCTGGCCCGGGTTTGTTTCGGTCAATGCATTTGACATATCTATATTATTTTCTACGTTTTAATGTCAATTCATTTTTTAAAACACAAAATACTGTTAACAATTCAAAGTTAAATTATCTTTAACAATTTTAGATAGCAGATGAATGAACCCTTGCCCATTATATATTTTTATATTATTAAATAATATGATCTGGCAAAATATTTTTTTAACTATCAAATATTTCAAGAGTGCAAAATATTAAAGTAATTACTGATATCAAATTCACAGAATTAGTTAGAGAGTTGCATTTCATAACCCTGTTAGCGTTTATCATACATATATAACATTCTATCCAATTGTTTAAATAATAAATGCTACAATAGTAAATTACATAGATTCCTACTTTGCATTCACCAATATATATATATATATATATTCTCACAGCTAAATGAATTTATAGTCCTACTTTGCATTCACCAATATATATATATATATATATTCTCACAGCTAAATGAATTTATAGTAGTATTTCTGGGAGCTTCCATGTAATAGAAATATAATAACTAAATAGCTGACGTTTCAGTACAATAACAAGTACTTTCCTCAGAGTTTCTTATGATTTGAGAAAGAAGAAGCTCTGAGGAAAGTATTTGTTATTGTACTGAAATACATGGAAACTCCCAAAAATAATACTATATATATAGTAACCTTATGTTCTGACAATCTAAAAAAAATTACATAGTTTATTTTCTCTTAAGCAAATGCTATTATTATAATAGGGATAATAAGTCAATCTGCAAGCATTTAATTGAGTTATAATTACTATTATAAAATATTACTATTTAAGACAGATTTATGTAAGTAAATTTAAAGTTGTAATAATTAAAATTTAAATAATTTTACCTTATTAGTCTGCTTATTTGCAATTGTAGGTGTATAATCATAAATCATTACTTTTAAAGTATAACTTATTCTTAAAGATGTTATAGTTGAAAGACTATTCTTAACTTAGTTATTACACTTGTTTATTCAATTAAGTTATCAATAAAATAAACATTTAAATAACTTTTAAAATAAACAGAGCAAAACTCTCCATACAGTATTGCCACCTGTGCTAAACAGAGTAATCAATGGATGCCAGAAGGCTTGTGCATAAAATCCCTATCTAATGCCTACTCATCCAATATCCCCAGACTAGTTTCTGGCTTGTGGCCTTCATCAGTGAGGAGCTTTGGATCTGAGAGCACTGCATCTAGATCTTAGGATCTAATGCAACCCTCTAGCAACCACCTTTTATCTCTACTTAACTACAAAACTATGAGAATGAAATTGAAAACACAAAAAATATTTTCAATCTAAGTTCAATAGCTTATATAGTCAAATGGGTCTGAACTCAGTTCAGCACCCATACATTTTGGTGTCTTTGGCTCTTTTACAACCATAGCCACCACTATCTTATTAGGCAGGATTGGTGTTAAACCATTAAGCATCACATGATCACATTTCCTATACTAGCACATTAATTGTTGATAAACAGAGCAAAACTCTCCATACAGTATTGCCACCTGTGCTAAACAAGCCTTCTGGCATCCATTGATTACTCTGTTTAGCACAGGTGGCAATACTGTATGGAGAGTTTTGCTCTGTTTATCAACAATTAATGTGCTAGTATAGGAAATGTGATCATGTGATGCTTAATGGTTTAACTTTTAAAATACTTTAACCAATTTTAAAAATGTGTATTACTTTTTGGTGATGTAATTAATTAACTTGGAGTTTATTTAAAAGTATAATTATAAATGCTAGTTTAGTAATATTTTAATATTTAGAAATCCTAGAGATTAGCTAATAGCTACAGATTAATTATTTCTAAACATTTATTTTAGATATTTTAGTGAATGTGTGAATAATAATTATGTTTTAATTTCCTTATTCAAAAAGAGTTACTATTTTAAAGTAATTTAATACTTTTATCTTTAATATTTTAAAAATATATATAAAACAAACCTCATACAGTTTCTTCTTTATAAATCTTGATTTATTATACTGTAAAATAATATACTCCAACATTTTGACTATATTATTTTATAAAAAGAAAAAAGTTTAAATTTGTTAATTAATAATGATAATGATTGTAATAATTTAGAAGTTATGAATTTGGTTTATAATATAAAGTATTTAGATCATTTTAAAGATAATAAAGAAATGTCATAGGTTGGGAAACTACAAAGAATTGATAAGCAACAAGATTAAAATAACATTTAAATAATAAAAATCTGCAGTTTATGATCATATGAGCAAATTGACACATAAATATTTTAAAATAGAACCTTTAGAAAATATTAGATCATATTGTGAAAGAATTATAAAGGAAGGAATATATATATTAATGAAATGAAACCTGTAATGAATAGGATGTTAATTGAAAAAAAAAGAGGATAATAGACTGATTTATTTAAATAGTTACAGGGGATTATTTTAAGAAAGATATTTAAGAAACAAATGTAATGAAAGATTAAGATTGTTTGTTAGTAGAGTTTTAAGATAAGAGGTATTTATTATGTGTATTATGGAATATTTGTATTTATTGTTTTTTAGATATTTTTTAATTGTCCCTTAATAAAGATTATAAAATATTATAATCAAAATGTTGGAGTATATTATTATACATTATACTAGTTTATATTATAATAAATCAAGATTTATAAAGAAAAAGTTGGTGTGGTTTGTTCTATATATATTGAAATTAATGGACTGTTTTAAAATAGAAAACTATGCCTATTAATTATTTTTTAATTTATTTTATGAATATCTGTTTTTATAAAGAACATTTTACAAAGTTAATATTCTGGGAATTTCTAAACAGTATTTATATAAATGTATTTATTTATTTTTTATTGATATAATAATTTTTATTCTATTAAATAATATCTAAAATATTTAATGTAACAATAATGTAATATTAAGTATTATTTTGTCAACTGTCTAGACAGAGAAATTACTTAAAGTTTATTTTAGAATCTTTGGCTGATCAACAAAAACCATGTCACATAAATTAATTGAGATTGGTACTTTCATTGTCAATGTGTATTTAATTAGCTAACATATGACTTACTGTATTTATGCTTTGACCATGTCACTTCATTATCATACTATCATTTTCTTCATTGCTTCAGAGTAATAATTTTTTATAATTATTATTATTTAGTCAATTTAAGTTATCATGCAGTGCTAGAAATCATCTGTTCAAGCCTTTAGTTTTATCTCCTCCATCACACTTTAAATTCTCCAATTCCATAGAAAGCTTTGACAATGCTTAATCTCCAGAAGCAATATGTTGTCTCAATGTAATATGATAACAGGGAATTTATGCAAAAGGTATCATTGTACTTCTAGAACTGTTATTAATTTTCAATTTACTTGTTCAAAACATGCTTAAATTATCTCAGAAAGGAATTTTATTATTCAATACCAGAACTTTTAGATTACTTTTCATGATTTTGCATTGATTTAAAAAGAATTTATATGCCTTATTCTACAAGAAATATTAGACGATGTACTTTGAAATGCTAAATTTTACTATTCTTTACAAATGTTCTCGATCCAGCTTAATTTGATTATTTATTATCAAATTAGAACTTGTAGCTGAGCTTGTAAGATGTTATAAATAGTAAATCAGCTCTGAAATAATAATTATAAATGTATAAAAGTTTGTTTAAAATAAACTATTTAACTGTATGACTACACATTTTGAAATAATATTCATAAGAATTACTATTGCATTATATTATTATCTGAAAGAAATGAAATGCTTGTTTCACCATATGTAAAGATGGATATATGATATATTCTAATAATTATGAATATGTACTTGCTATGAAAATATTTGTCGAATGGACGTTATTTTAAGCGCTTTATTATGAATAATATCTGCATTATTCTAATAAAAGAAATAAAATAATTATGCTTAAATATTTATTTGTATTTGAAGATAAAATGTGTAAAATCAACTTTGTGCTCTTTTCATTTTATGTATTGCTAATAAAAGACAGTTATATTCAGTAGATATGCTTTATTGCTTTTGAGAATATTTATTGTCAAGAAAATACAAATATTACTTATTGTGTGCCTTCTGAAATATGCTCCTCATTTTATAATGCATAATTTATTAAAAAAAATTCCATGCTCATGATAAAGACTTATTTATCGCTCAACAACATTTAGCATTTCTTTATATTGTTTAAATAAAAATATGTTTGCTCTTGGCTAATGTTTGTTGCATGCAGCTAGGAGTTATATTTCCAAAAGAAATAATATTATCATTTATCTATGTGTTATTTAAAATATCTAAAATGCTTATTACTATTCATTTTATTATTTTATAATTAAATTGCTTCAAGAGAAATTATATTCTCATCACCATATTATTAAATAAATACTTCATTATTACTTGAATGGCTTTTTGGGAACATCAGTGCTTAATATTCTACATACCTCAGATTTTAATTGTTTGTTTGATTATCCAGATATCCTGCAAAATCTTCAGCATATCCAGGACTCTATTAGAACTGTTGTGTTGTTATATGTTATGGAAAACCAATATTTAAGGACTATTAATTAATAATTGGTAAAAGGGTATAAATAATTAGATCTTAAGATTTACTCATAGATGCATTAAGTGCACAATTTTTTCTATGTATTATTTAAGTATGATTTTAATATGATTCTCATATTAATTCTCAGAATATTATTGTTACTGGAAATATTTTAGAATGTGTCTTATTAGTCCTAGATAGAATTATTTAGAATGTGAATGAAAAAATTCATGAAGCAGATGTATGTTTTTCTTATTAAAACGTTTAGCCAAAATTTATGTCGAGGTATGATTTACTATTATTTCTACATTTTGTCAGTTTTTCACATTATTTATTCATTGTCATTATGTGAGATAGCAGTGTTATTTCTATTTTATAAATTGTTTTGATCATGCCAGTATGCTTTTATTTTAAAATAATTTTATTGTTACTAAAATACATGATTTTGCTATGCAACACTAGTGCTTGAAATATGCTTTTATATGTCTTAAGTGATATTTAGCATAGAATGCTATATATAGGCAACTCCTGTTTGATGGTTTATTCTTGTATTTTTTAAGATTAGAGACAAAGTTGTATTTCTTTGTTGCACTCTTGTATAAGTGTTTATTGTAATATTATTCCATCATTTAATTTTTGACTTTTTTTAAAATACTTTGAGTTTTATATCTTGGGGTAAAATTTTATTAAAGCCATGTGTGATACCAACCATGTCTTTATTTTGGCTTCATGAAATATTTTGAAGGCTATGTGTGATATCAATTTTGCCTTTATTTGTGCTCTTGAAAAGATCAGAGTAGTTTTGATTTGTTAATAATGTTGATGTGCCCAGTTTGCATATCTGATGTGTTTTTAAAATGGATAAAATATTTTACATTTAAATTTAATTATCTATGCATCCCTAAAATATATACATTTTCTTTCAAATTCATCATGTCACAAGGATAGTAAGATTCATATTTATTAGAACTATTAAATACATTTCCTACAGGGATATATACAATTGCAAGTGAAATTATTAAAATGTAAGAGCTATAGGAAATCATATCAAGATTATTTATTTATTTATTGTTATTATTTCTAATTGTAATTTTACATTTTATTTTAAACGTGGATAATTATAATTTCTAATTTATTAAAGTAATTAATGATTAGATCTGTCATACTTATCAGTGTCAATAAATATTGTCTTAATTATTAATTTTTGAATTTGTATCTTTACTATCATTATCTGCATTCTCAGGAAATCCATAAGAGTCACACATATATTTTTATTATCATGATATAAGAGTATAAAAGTACAAGAAGAATATGATAAAAGTCACTTCATTAAATTTTATATTGTTGATGTTAAAATAACATCCATAGTAAGATTACTTTATTTTGTTTTGGTTGAAGATTATAAGAGAACAAACCTATTGTGTGATATATGAGTAGCAACAAAATATCTTTCCTACTTGTTGTATCAAGAGTGTAATCCTTGTATGCTACAATTGTTTTACTATAAGAGTTTTGATGATTGATTTTAAAAATAATAATAATTTTTGCTTATTGAATAATCTATTTAGCAAGAACCCTGAGATTTGATCTATTTAAGAAGGATTTATTTTCCTTGATTATGAGATGTGAATTATTTTAAAAAGAATTATTTGCTTGAGATTTGATTTATTTAAGATATAATTATTTTGCTTGAGATCTGAATTATTTAAGAAAGCACTATTTTGCCTGATTATGAGATCCGATTTATTTAAGAAAGACTTACTGTGATAAAATCTGACTTGCTTAAATAAAATTATTTAGATTAATAATATTTTGAAATAACATGATTTTATGTAACTTTTTCTGCATAAGACTGTATTGCTTAGAGAGAATATCAGAACACTCTCCTGATTAGATACTTTTGTTACGGAGCAGCATTAGAGCTAACTTACCATTTCTTTAGATTACAATATATATATATATAGTGATTTCTTATATTTACATATTTATTATTTAAAATAAGAAAAAAATTCTTTACTCAATTAAATACTCAATCTATTTAATAAATCTTTTACAATAAATAATTAGATTGATTAATATTCACATCTTCTGCTTTGATTATTCAAAGCAATCTCCTCCATAACCAAAATACAACTTAGTAAGAAAGTGGACTATTTAATATTATATGTAATGATGAATGCTAAGTTGGAATGCATTTCATTTACTATAACATCATTTATTATTTAAAGCAGGGGTGGCCAACTTTTGTGTTCATAAGATCTAGTTTTTATTTTAAAAATGTATTGCAATCGACTTGTTGTCATAGACATAGTCTAAGTAGAGAAAGGTGTGAAATACATACTATTTTTATATATCTACCTAGTAAAAAATAACAATTACTTAACAGGCCGAAAAACTTATGTCAGAGAGAATTAAAGCAACGTGAGTAATTATTAACAATATTTATTAATTCAAATTAGCTACATTAAGTTAAGATTAAAAAATATTATTTTCAATAAAGGTATGATATAGTGGACATCACCTATCTAGAATTGAAAAAAATTAGAACAAAACAAAAATAACAAAACAACTTGAAAATATTGGCTTGATTTGTTTCACTCATTACCTGACAGCTCTTGCCAGATTGGCCTTGTAATCGACCAAAAATTGGCTTTGCGATCAACCGGTGGATCATGATTAACTTGTTGGCCATCCCTGATTTAAAAGATTGTATAGAACAATATATATATGAAAAAAACTCAAGTCATATATCACATGGCCTACATATATCACATGACCTAAATTATTAAGCTTATATTACAAATGTTATTTAATGAACAGCCAATAGCTCTTAGCAAGCTTTCCAGAATATCCCTAGCCCCAGACCACTTTTTAGCTTTTGGCTTTCTTGTGCAAGGCACTACATATTAAGATCCTATGTATGTGGCTTAGTTTGACTTAAGGTTAACATGAGTATGACAAAGATATTGACATCATCAAGGGCTTTGAATATTTCAACCTCAGATTTTCAATGATATGAATGGCTGAAGAGTTGGAGAGTGGAAAAGATTGAAGCTTGTTCATTAAAGTTTGAAGATTTGTTATCTTAATATAAACTGAGCAGTGATTATATGTATGTGTGGGAGATGATGATCTAACCAACTGAGGAGTGCTTGTTCAGCATGAAATGCACATATTAGAAATCACATATTTTTCATATGTATGTGGTCATGTATAAGATGGATTGAATAGCTGTGGAGAGTTTGAAAGTCTGAGTTTCACTCCTTATAAATGTACATATATAAGGCTAATAGTAGTAGAGAGATTATTGTATAGACTTTTAAAAATATATTAGTTTGCTATAAAACTATTTCATAAACAAATTCCATATTTTAAGTAACTAATTATTAAATTTATCTACATTGCAATACTGTAGTCATAGTATGTTTTAAAAATTTGATGTAGCAATTTTATTTATTCACAGGCAGAATTATTTTTAAACATTTGTTACTCTTATTAAAACTAATACTTTGTTTATTATACCAATATTTTAAAATATTTTTGCATGAGTAGTTGGAACAATATAAAAAAAGGGAATATATGATAGATTTAGATTTTATTAATAGAAATAAAATCATCTATTTTTACAATAATGATAATAGATTGTTTATGCATGAATGTATTATATAATAAAAAATGCATTATGAATTTTAATATATACCTGGGTTTCATTTTATGCAGTAGATAGGTCCCTCAGAAAATGCACACAAAAGAGATCTCACAAAAATAGACTTAACTTAAAAAATGGGGAATATGTTCTGTAATTTTCAGAAATTCCAAAAAGCAAAGCAACAAGGAAAAATTACTTTAAAATTCACATTAAAAAATATGCAAATAAAGTATGACTAATAAAAAATTTCAAATATTGGAAAAAAAATTAATACAAGACAAACTTTTTTTACATTGTTTATTAACTACAGTATTTAATTTTACATTTTTTCATACATATTTTAATCATTATCACTATTTGACAATATGCATTCATTTGTGAACTGGTAAGAAATCAGATTCATGATGTGATGTACAACTAGTGCCACTTTCAGTCTTGTATTGTGTTAATGGTTTTCTGTTTCTATATGAAAAAAATGAGATCACAATCAAAACAAAAAGATTATATATTATCATTAGAAAGATTATTTTCAGTTTACAAAATCAATAAAATCTTCTTTATTATTTATTTTAAATATCTAAAAAATATTTATTTCTGTTATATTTAACAAAATACATTTTAAAAATTTAAATTTTTTGAATATTTATTATGATATTTTTATACGCAAGTATAAATCTATTATTATTATTTACTCATTAATATAAATATGTTATTTACATATAAGCTAAGATTCTAAATACAGCTTCAGGCCATATTCATGTTAGCTGCTAATATAACATTATATTTTTGAAAAAAAAAAAGTCTATTTCAAGTCAAAATAAGTTATTAATAATTTAAATTTCTTGATATCTAATAAATATAGTGAAATATTAAGGATATTAAAAAGAAACATGAATTGCATAATTTCAAAATCACATTAAAATAATCCGCATAAAACAAGACCCAGGTGTACTTAAATTTGTTTAATATGATCTATTTCATTTATTTTGTTTTAAAATTATGTAATATTTTTGGGTTCAAATCTGAAAGTTAATATTCTAAAGCAAGTATCGAAGTGCGTTCACTTATTTTTGGATCAAATAAGATACTACATGAACATGAAATGTGAAGATAAAACTATGTTTTAAAATTATCATAGCAATAACTTACATAAATCAAAATACATTAATATTTTCAAAAATATTTATTTCTACTTTTACTTCTGCTTTGACTTCATTGCCTTCATGTATATATTTTTATTAAAACTATTTATTGATGAACAATTAATAACCATTGAGAGCTAATAGCTAAATTTGTTTGAAATTCCAATAATTTATCCACAACTGCAGCTATTTTCTGCTTGGCATAAAAATCATCTTTGAATCATATACTTTGGAAAATAATCTACTAATCTGAGTATTTAAAATATCAACTGCAATAGAATTTGTAAAAACTTTCCAAAAAAAAAACAAACAAACCCACAAACAAACACTAACCGATTTTAGCAGATTGTTGTAGTTAATAATATATGAACAAAAGACGAAAATAATTTTGCCTTTACATCTAATCACTAATAGATTTTTTTTTTTTGCAATCTCCACTCTTTCCCATTTGTTTTCATGGATTATTGCAGGACAAGATATTCTGGAATCACTTATGAACCTTAATTAAAGATACTACTGTAACATTAACATATTTTTTTTTTTTTTTGAAAGAAAAAAAAGCAAAGATAATATATGCTAAATTTATGTAATTCATTATAATCATCATCATTATTGTTATTATTATTATTATTATTATTATTATTATTATTATTATTATTATTATTATTATTATTATTATTATTATTATTATTATTATTGAAAGTATATTTTAGCATTTCTCCAGTGATCACAAGCATGAAGAATAGGTATATATATATATAACAAATGAAAAGTGAGGCTTCCACGTTGGAGCCAAATCTAGCTAAATGAGAATGCTTCTTTACTTAATTAATTTGTATAAAACTTATTAAATTGATATAAAACGTATTTTGTAATCTTTCAATCGGTCAACCACATTGTATTTCAAATATAACTAAAACGACTGGGAGAGTTTACAAACATAACATATATTATCAGACAGTTTAAGCTAATTAAAACTTTATTCAAATGATCACACATCCTCAATATTTATTTCAACTCGGGCGACCACACTATGCATTAATTATAACCTACATTTAAGTTGCATGCCAATTGTAACATTTTAAGGATGGATCGATGGATGCTTGATCCTCCCAGCCAACACTATTTCTAAGGCCTACTGGGATGATGATGATGGTATAGAACATCTATAATCTTATTTGCCAGGGTGCCAAATTGCAACTTTAATAAAATATGGAGGTTAAATCTCATTTCAATAACTTTCAGTAATAATATTTAATGAATGGGTTAATAAATAATCATTCAATTAAGAGACCACTGAGAATGTATTAAAAATAATAATATTAATATTCTTAGAAATTCTTGGTTATTCTCAGCACAATTTCATTCACCATCATTAAAGCCACAATTAAAATTTTGTTCCGATTACAAATAGTTCCTTATCCATCTCCAGCTTCCTGATCCACCCCCTATCATCCTCACATCCATAGGTCTATTACACTATTATCTCTTTTACTATTAAATTTTCCATTACGCTAGCTCGATTCTCTCATTACAATCTCTTCTCAGGGTTTTTAGAACAATTAGGTGTGGAAATCGAATAAGCTGCGATAGATTATTGGTGATAAACACCCCTCTCATGATCACATCCAAGGTGATCTTGGGCTGTCTTTAATGTAGTTTAATATCTATTTACATTAAAGCTCGGAATAATTTAAGCTTATTAAATCTTTTAGAAATACATTATACACATATTCACAATTAAAGTAAAATTATATATAACAAAAAAAAATGCGTCTAGAGAGGTGTTTGAATACAACGGATGGGGAAAGGATTTTATGCCCACCCACTGCATCCATTATCACTCAATAACAATCCCTATTCATAATTTATATTTCAACTATATTAAATTATTTGGTAATCTTGGGTATTTCCGTGCCACATAAGCTTGGGAAGTTAACCATTTTAAATAAATTTTACCGCATATTTACGAAAATGATGATTCAAATATTAATAATAATATATTGATGTATGGTTGGATTTGAGATGTCTAGATAATAATAACCCACAAAAACATTGAGACGTACGCAAATTTTATTTAAAACAAATAACAAATTTTATTACCATACTACAATTCAATACATAATATATATATATATATATTCACTTGATGACTCACATGGCTTTTCCCTGTTCTACAACCGTATTATGGTATATAATAAAAAAAATCTAAACACATAAACATCCCTAAATCAATAAATAATATCAAGAGGTTTTAAAATATAAATATTCATTATTTAATTATTAGGGAACCACAATTACCATGGAGTAATATTAACATAAGACAGTTAAAATACTATATACTCGCACATCTTATATATTTTTGTTCACATTTTTATTCCAGATATAGTGAACATTAAATTCCTCCCCCCAATGTTAAATGCTTTTAGTTACTGACTTGTTTCTAAGGGCAATGCTTCCAATAATAACATTCAATAACTTTATTTAATGATTTTAATCTAATATTCCTTGCCATATGCTAAACAATAGAGATATTTTATGTATGGTAGGACTAAGTTAATTTTGGTTACTTTCAAATGTCAATGAATCAGTATCTAGCTAAATCATCATCATACGTGTATACACACTATATTCATGTTCTTATGACAATAATAATAATATTTTAGTAATATTACCTTTTCAGCGAAGCTCTCAGCTGGCTGCGGATATATTTATTAAATAATTTTAGATACACATTATTCACAATATTCGCAGGTTTTATTTAACCCTTAGGTTGAATATTTATTGACGTTATTACTCTTGGCTCTTATTTATAAATTAAAATGGATCAACAAAACAATGTTCAAGTACACCAATCACACACACAATACCCAAACTCATTCTGACATCAAATTGAGTTTGTGATCCTGTATCCAACATTTATAAGTAATGCTTAGTAACAGCTAGATTTCAAACATCCGTAAGGAAAATCAACATTAACATGAGGCAGGCAGTGATCCGAATAAGAGAAAACCTTTTCACTAAGGTTGATATATGCTAGGATTTTTATCGCTAGTCATATAAAGAGACTTGGGTTTACCAATCAACCTCTGGCCATCAACAAAGAAATCATCTCATGGTGTAGAGAATAACTAAGTGGGAAAACTCTTCCACTGTGTTTAAAAAATATAGTATAAATATCTTAGGGAGTGAGCTAAACTGTGACTCCACTAGCTTGGTGGGGACTGGTTGCCCACCCACAGATATACAGGTCTAACATCAATTTGTACAAGTAAAACTCTCATATCTACATTACTCTTGCGAAATAGTACACTAGAACATGAGCCAATGATATTTCCAAGCCTTAATTGGCTTGTATCTAGCTTTAACTTTATTTAACTTTATAATAATAATAATAATAATAAAATAAAATAAAATAATAATAAAAAAAAAAAAAAAAATAATAAAATAATAATAATAAAAAATAAAAAAAAAATAATAATAATAATAATAAAATAATAATAATAATAATAATAATAATAATAATAATAATAATAATAATAATAATAATAATAATAATAATAATAATAATAATAATAATAATAATAATAATAATAATAATAAAATAATAATAATAATAATAATAATAATAATAATAATAATAATAATAATAATAAGAAAAGTGCATTAAAATTTCAAAACTACTTCTCTGCACTTTTATAGGATAATGGTGATATTTTATCCCAACAATCATGCAACATTCATAAAACATAGCATTAGGTTTAAGCACTTGACAAAATTCTGATTCGATTAAAAAAAACATTTCCCACAACAATATCCCTCACTGTTATCATAAAAAAATGTAAAGCATTTAAAACAAGGCACTATAGAATGATTTATCATTAATTTCATCTACCCCTAAATGATAATAATCATAAAAGCATTCAACAGGCACATACAAAATGACTTGATGTTAATTATATCTACCCCCAAAATAATAATAATAATAATAATAATAATAATAATAATAATAATAATAATAATAATAATAATAATAATAATAATAATAATAATAATAATAATAATAATAATAATAATAATAATAATAATAATAATAATAATAATAATAATAATAATAATAATAATAATAATAATAATAATAATAATAATAATGAAAGCATTTAATAAGCACATACATGTATTAATTTTAAATGGATATATACGATAAATAATAAAAAAAAATTATCTTCATTTCTTTTTTTTTAAATTAAAGGTTCTACAAGAATAGCAATAATAATAAAAATATACTTAAATAATTTTCCGGGAATGTCCTTTAGATTTCTGGTTTCCATTTTTCCTTTCTTTGATCGGTTTATGTGCACATATGACATTATGTTGAAAGAGTCCTTATGATTGAGTTTGATTCCTATGTTCGAAGGTATAAAGTTTTTAAACTGCTATGGAGATTTCCTCATCTTGATTTCTGTGGATTACAGTTGAGTAGAACTTCTTTTAATTTTTTAAATATATGAGTCCACTTCTTGTTGCATGTTTCTTAGTTCAATTATTATTCATATTTAACGCTTTATATGAAATTTCAAATTTAATGCTTTATATGCGAAATCAAAACTTAGATTTTCTTATTTCTGTACTTTAAATTTTTACCTTTTGCTGATTTCTGATAAATTAGTAGAGACAATTATGATGTTGATTAATTTCCAGGGATTTGATGTATACCTAATTTAAACTTTACTCAGTCATTGCTTTTTCTAAATTATTAATTTTGGCAAAGTTCATTTTCTCAAGAGACAGACAAAGTAATAATAATAAACAATTTTCTTTTCTTAAAAAAATGTTTCTTTTTAAACTTTTTCAGCCAAGTTCTCTCTAAAACCTATAACAAGAAAACTTGGTAAAGATTGAAATAAAACCAGCCACCAGCTAAAGTTATTGAGATAGAGCTCTTATAGTCTGGCACCTCACTCCCCTCCCCCTAATATGACATTACATTGACCATTCTGAATGTCTCTGGTCAGTGTTTTTGCGATTAATTGCCTATCATTTCTTTTTCTTTCTTGTCATTTTAAAGTTCTGCTCTCTCTCAAAAAAAAAACACATACCCCATTTACATCTGCATTCCAATAGATAATCACCATTTAAATCTAAACTTAAATTCTTGTCATTATAGATATCACTTTAGTAATTACATTTAGTAATTCTACGCTGTGGAAAACACATTAAAAACAAATGACAGAAAGCTCTCTCCTCAGAATAAATAACAGAAAGCTCTCTCCCCCATTTACTTTTTCCATTACAATAATAATAATAAAAATGTATAGCAGCCCAACTTCAAACCCAGAATCTTTATAGAAATTTTGGCTGCTATGAATAAACTATTAAAATGACTTAATTTTTTCTTTAAGGAGCTCCCCACAAGATGACAAGGAATAATTACTATTTAATTGTGAACTTTATAATTAAAATCTATAACCAGATTTGATACACACACACGTTTCACATATACAATTTTTTAATTAAACTGATTGTTCAATATTTTAATCCTTAATTATTATTATTTTTTTTGCAATTTATAATTTTAATTTCATGAACTGTTTAATCCTAACTTGTCCATGTAAAACTATGGCTATCTATTTTTACTCTCTCTAAAGTAGTTTTTAAATCGTACACCCCCCTCTCTTCTTTTTAATCTAACTATCAAACGATGTATAAATATTGCCCATCTAATAAATCATCAGTAATATTAAATTGTCCCCATAAATCAATATTAAATCAAACAATCTTTTGCCTAGAAATCTTTTAATGACAAATGTATAGATTGCCTACCAAGTAAAACATATGCAATCCTTATGAATTTGGATTCAAACCTAGCCTTGGCTAAAAAATTTGTCTATTGAATAAAAATATATATACAAACTATAAGGAAAATTTTTGGTTAAACATTATTTTACATAGTCAATCAAAAAAATGGAGCCTTGGGCAAATCAAGGGCTACATATCCCTTTCCATTAGGTAAAATTTTCCAAATTCAAACGTCTTTTTTTTTAATGGATAATTTATACTATACCAAATAAAGTGAACTGACAATTACTAATTACACTTTACTCTGCTCACCTTTTAGATGGGACAGGCAATTTTCTCTGTTCCTTCCTCCTTTTACTTGTCATTGATTTCTTTTGCATCAGATACCTAACAAATCCGTGTTTTATTTTGCAGTTGATTTTATGGTTGAACAACACTGTCATAATGTTATTAACCAATTCATCCAACAACATTTCAAAAAGGTTTTTCATTTTACACATAATCCTCTTATTTAAACCCCTTGCCATTATGTAATCAAATAATTGCAATGGATTAATCTCTATAAGATCCCTCTTTATTTCACAGGGAATCTGATTATTGACCCACACCTTACTATCTTCATCCATAAACATCAGACTATCTTTATTTCCAAATGAGTCAGTAAAAACACTTTTCATATTACATTTTATTTTATTATCTATCCACATCAAAATATTTCTATATGCAAATGAATTTAATTCTGCCAAAACGTTTTTCATTTTACACTTTATTTTATCCTCTCTTTCCAGTCTTTCAATTCTTTTCTGCTGTTTAAACAATATTAGTTGTATATAATTTATTTGATCTTTTATTTCAATATCTCCCCACAGCATTCTAATAATATTATTTTGCCATTTAAATAAGATTGGTTCACAATCTATTTTCATCTTATAGCTTATCATCTTCTGAAAGTCTGCTAGGATCTTATCACTATTTTGATTACCATAATTACTACTTTGTTTTTCATAATTATAATCTGGCAAACCCCTATCTGGTTCCAATTGAATATTTATTTCTGACTCTCTTAGAGACTCAGAACACTCCTGTTTTATGGTTATTAAACTTCTATCCTTTAATTCTATGCTTTGACTAGCTTGGTCATCTTTTAATTCAACAGCTAGACCAGCTTGGCTTAATTTTAATACTCTAGTCTGTTCATCCATTTTACTCATCAATGATTCTTTTATGGCCTCCATTTGACTAGATTGGTTGTCCATTTTCTTCTCTAGACCAGCTTGGCTTTCTTTGAATTTTACACTTAGTTTAGTCTGGTTATCCATTTTATTTTTTAACCCAGCTTGGTTTTCTTTCAATTCTACACCTAAACTAGCTTGGCTTTCTTTCAATTCTATACCTAGACTAGCTTGGTTTTCTTTCAATTCTTTAGCTTGGTTATCTATTTTATTTTATAGACAAGCATAGCCTTCTTTTATTTCTTTGGTCTGTTTATCCATTTTTTTACACAACTCTTGCAACATTATTTTTCTACATAACTCTTGCATCATTAAACAAAGTGTTTCGATATTTGCACCTGCCACCTTCATTTTAAATCACTGAAGGTCAGTCATTTTGGATTCCTTTTGATCTGTTTCAGAGCTCAACACTTCAGCCACTATACTTTCATTTTTCTGACTTTCCTCAATATTTTGTAATACTAAGGCTGCTTCATCTAATGTCTCCTCTTTCTTACTCTCTGTTTGACCTGTATCTTTTTTGTTCCTAGGCATTTTGTATTTAACAATAAAAAATTAATGATAAAAAAAATTAGGCACAACCTTTTCCCCCTCCATCAACCAACAATCATGATCTTCTCAACTACCTATACCTTGTTCACCCAATTGGTCTTGACCTTAACAATTACTATCCTAACTAGATGTCTCATCTCAAATGTTTTGAGTATCTAGAGATCCAAACATCATCAATAATCAGTTTCGAATAGACACAAAAATTTGATTCTTCTTTTATCAAACTAGTTACAATATATATATATATATGTGTGTTTAATAATATACAGTTATAATGCATATACTACCATTATTTGTGTGAAAGAATTAATTTTTGGATAAATGGAAATAGACTTTAGCAAGGATGTAAAGAATTAAATTTATATTTTTACAATAACTTAGCTTTAGTACATGCGTAGTATGTTTTCAATAGTGAAGTGAGTTTATAATGAAATATTAAGGTTTTTGAAAGTAATAGCTCTTACTTAGCATATTTAGCACTAAGATATTTCTCTAGTTATATGTAGATATTTTTATATTTAGAAACAGTGGCTCTTATTATTTTTTGTTATAGTCAAGTCACTTAAAGAAATATCTTTTAGCATATGATGTTGCTGACATAGCACTGCTTTAGGAGATATGATATTTATAATAAATTCACATTGTGATTCATGGTGTTTATATATATGTATATGTAAGATAAATGCTAATCATGGAATCATGTAAATAAAATACTAGATTCAGCATTGGAAAATATTGTATTGCAATTTTATTTCTTGTTTTTTACTTATTTTAATATCACTCATATGAAATATTATTAATATAACTTCTCTTACTTTCTTTTACATTCCATCATATATTCGTATATATTATTTTTTATAAATCGCATATATACTCTGATGAAGACTGCAGGACAGTCAAAACTATGAGAAAATTAAAGGAATTATATAAAAGATTTTGCATTAGAGAGTATATGTGAAGATTTATAAAAAGTAATATATATATATAAGAAATTTTCATTTAATAAAATTTTTTTTTAAGTTTTACCACAATTTATACTGTTATATTATTATTATATGATGCCAAGTCTATGTAGCTCCGGAAATCATATAAATACGTTTTCTTCTGAATGATCTATCACTTTATTTTTTTAAAACAGTTTAATGATTTGTAATATAATAATTATGGGATTTATCCACTTCATTGCTGGTTATCCTCTTTTTATTTCATCAAGTTGTGAGTATAGATATATATACGTTCTCACACATTCTTTCTCAGTTATTTAAATACATTCTAGTAGTATCATAATATATATGTGCTTTGCGCACAAATGATGAAGCTGATAACAACAAATAAAATAAATAATATTATATAATTATTAAAGCTGAGCGCCTTCGGGAGGATTCATACTCCCATATTCAATATTCATATTCCCATATGAATTCTCCCGAAAGCGCTCCGCTTTAGTAAATATATAATATTATTTATTTTATTTACTGTTATCAGCTTCATTATCTGTGCACAAAGCACGTATATATATATATTATGGATTTTATATGCTAATGAAGTAAAGTTTTAACTATTTCTAGTAGTATCAATATAGTTAAAGTCATCATCTAATATATAAAGCAATACGAACTTTTTTGACAATAACCTATTGTATTAATGGTCATGTTCTATCGCTTGATTCCATTCTGTTTTTAAAAGACTCTTTTGAATCCTACAAACTTTTTTTAAGAAGAAATACCGTAATCTTTTCCATTTGTTTTAAATGATACATATGAATTAAAATTATCCCATTAAACATTTTTATAGCGCGTTAAGAAATACTAATTTGTAAATAATGAATTATATTTCTATATTAATAAAAAGAGAAAAAATATGTTATTAAAACTCTTTTAATATCAAGTTTTGACAAGCACCCACGTAGAAAGCTAATTTTGTGTTTACTTGCTTCCGTAAACTGATTTGCTGGATAATAATTGAACTTCCGAAGTTTTTTGTGTTCGTAATGAGTTTTAATAATGAGATCTGGGAGTTTAGTAAATAATGAAAAAATAAAAAAGTGTCTGAATATGATTTTTTTTTCTTTTAAATTATCATACATTCACATTTAAATTAGTTCATATTCTGTAAAGCAATCTTCTTTGCTTAAAGCTACTCACGCTTAACGATTTATTTATTAAATCGTATAAATATTTAAAATTATTTTGATTATCATGATCCCCAAAGAAAACCTTTAACAAATTATTAGAGATTTTAAATATATATATATGCATATAATTTTATACATTTATTAAGCAATATTTTTTTTTATTAAAAAACAAAACAAAACAAATTTACTATCACAAAATATTATTTTAGCTAATAAAATTGAAAAATTTCCATGATTAAGATATTCGTATAGCTATTTGAAAATTTTGATTAAAGAATGAGAATATTGTATAAGTAATTGGGAAAAAAAAATATATTCTTAAAATTTATATATATATATCGTTTTGTTTTTATGCCTAGTACCCACACTTATATTGTTTACTTTTGTGATTGCTGCATCAAAGATAAGACATTTGTTTTAAGTGTTGTTATTATTTCACTGAAAAGCATACAGCATTGTTTTTATTATTAAATTCTGATTGCTTTAAGATATTCCATAAATATCCACGAATAAACTGGAGACTTTTCTTCTTAAACATTGTCTTTGTGGATATGTTCAAACGTTATGTAAAAATAAAGAAATGAGAAAACCGTTATGGAGATGTTGCTTTGGTCAGATAATCTGATTAGTGAAAGCATCACGTTAGATTCAGTATTCACAAATTTAAAAGTCGCCAGTTCATTATGCATAATAACGGTTACTAGTCAGATCAGTAATATCTGAAAAAGAGAGGTGAATAATTTCTTTCAAAATGTTAAGTTTCATGCAAATGTGCAGTATTACTAAGTTGAATGTAAAGCCGCTAAACATTACATGATCATCATTTTTTATGCTTACTCATAACTGTTATTAAAACAGGCAAAACTCTTCATAGAGTCATGCGACTCAGTGCAATCCAGAGTAATCAATGGATTCCAGAAGGCTTTTGCATAAAATCCCTATTTAGTGCCTACTCATTCAATATCCTCAGACTAGTTTCTGGCTTGTGGCCTTCATCAGTGATGAGCCTTGGATGAGCATGGCACCTAGATCTTAGGATCTAATGCAACTCTCCAGCAGCCACCTTTTATCTCTATTTAACTGCAAAACTATGAGAATAAAATTGAAAACACAATAATGTTTTCACTCCAAGCTCATTAGCTTATATAGTCATATAGGTCTGAACACAGTTCAGTACCAATATATTTTGGTGTCTTTGGTTCTTTAATAATCATAGCCACCACTAACCTATTAGGCAGGATTGGTATTAAACCGCTAAACATCACATGATCACCATTTTTATGCTTGATCATAACTGTTATTAAAACAGGCAAAGCTCTCCATACAGTCATGCTATTCAGTACAAACCAGAGTAATCAATGGATTCCAAAAGATTTGTGCATAAAATCCCTATCTAGTGCCTAGTTATCCAATATTCCCAGACTAGATTCTGGCTTGTGGCCTTCATCAATGAGATTCAAAGTTTCTTACTGATGAAGGCCACAAGCCAGAAACTAGTCTGGGGATATTGGATGAGTAAGCATTATTATTATCAATAAATTTTCTGGATTAAATTTGATATTTTCAAGTCTATATTTATGTATTTAAAATAAATTAATATATAATATGAGAGCTGAAAGTTATAATTTCTGACTATTAATATAAAATCGAAAAAAAATAATATTGATAAGGAAAGGAAATGAAGACTTCAATATAACCTGAAAATTTAAGATACTTATTGCAACAGAGTAAAGTATAACTTAATAATTGATTACCAATTATAACTGAATAAAATAATGGTAATAAAAATGAAAATAAAGTCAATACTAACAGAGAAATAATACTGTTTCAGAAATAATAATATGCCCTTGCTGGATAAACCAATTGTAATGGAATACTTAATATTATTACAAAGATTTGTTACCTTGCAGATTTATGTACATTAATCTATCCTTAATAGAGATATAAAATTCTCTTTTAACACTTTATAAATTTATAACATCAAATTGTAATGAAATGAAATACTTACAATACAAAACTATAATAAATTACAATATACAAGATCAGTTTATTTAATATACTTCACCACTTACACCAACTTATAATAGTATAAAATGAAAGTCAATAACTGAAATAATCCTACAATTTATAACATCCAATCAAGATGACATAAAATAAATGATTGTTATTTGCCATTTATACAAATACAATTGGCTAATCTCAACAAATTATCCTTCAAATTAACAAAACCAAGTTATTAAACTCTGAAATATAATTACCCTAATATGTATACTATTATTAATACACAAAATCTTACTTTTTAAACTAAATTTACAATCTATACTGATGAGCTTTAAATTTAATCAAAGTAAATTATTCTATTTAATAGAATTCAAATACCAATTTCAGTATAAGCTATTACCAATTTTATAATATAATAATATTATCATTTTTATAACTAAATACTAAATTATTATAACTTATATCCAATAAATAATAATTTAAAAAAATATGCAGGCATCCAATTATAATCACATTTGTTTATCCTAAATAATTAATATATTTGTATTTTATAAACTACCAAACTAGCTCAAATATAAATTTCTACCTTATAATAACTGTTACATATAATAATAAAACAACTATGATAGTTTTCTAATTATTTATTAAATATCTAGCAATACCAAATTATTTAATTTATTATTATATAAAAATGTATACCCATTTTATGATAATATATTGGATTTACTATAAAGAAAATAATACGTAATTGCACCAAACACCAATTCAATCACTTAATTTCTGAACTATTTTATGATTATTTATTATAAACTATATGGTGTAAGTCATTACCTGACTATTGTCTGTTAAAATATTATTAGACAATAGATTTGCATTATTAATTAAATGATAATTTACAGCAATAAATATAAAAATAATTGACAAATATACAATAAACATTTGAAACACATACTCTAATTAAATATCATGAAATATATTTTTCATTAAAATTAGTAGTAATAAAATAGATATTTATATTAAAATTCACCCATATAATGTTTAATATATAATATATTTATGTAAAATGAAAATGTTGTTACACATATACACTCTTTGAAATACAAAAAAGTTAAAGACACTTCTTTAATCTGCATAAAAAAATTAATTAAAATGAAATATAATAATCATAAGTTCACTTATTCATTCACCTTATTTTTTAATAAAATACCAATGAATAATTACTACAATATAGTTCTTTTATATTTTCAATATGTATAAGATGAACATTCAAAAAGAATTTGCAGTTAACTAATAAGAGAATAATACTTTAAATCAAAGTTTTAATTGCTAAAATTTAAATATATAAATTCAAATTTAAACTAAACATAACTCTCTTTTATTTCACACATATATAAATTATCTATAGATATATATATAGTAATCAGTTGTATTTACACATGTTATACAAGTAAATACATATAAAATACATTTTTATCCTCCTACACAGAACTTCAAAATAACACAATAGTTTCAATGTCTATTCCATGAATTATAATTTGCCAATATTTTTTAATCTTAATAAAGCAAAAATATCATAAAAAGTTATCGAAAAAAATATGTATTTTGTAAATTCCAATATTTTCAAGTATTAAATTTTATCCTTCATTTAGCAGGTATTCAACATTATAATGGCATGAATGAACAGACACCAATCTCCATTTATAACAATATGCCATACAAATAAACTGATTTAAATTCTCCATTATATCACTTCATTTACATTACATCATTAAAACATTTTGTTCATACATGATATTCATTTTAGTAGAAAAATATTAAAATGAATTAGAATGTTATGAATTACTTTTCCATTTCTTTAACAAATTCTTGGTAATCCTGTCCACTTTTCCTGGACAAATATGGTTAATAGGTAAACACTTTTGAAATAAATTTGAAAAAATTATATATAAAAACTTAAGCTTCCATCTATGAAAATCAGAATGTCAGAGAGTGAATTTGAATTGTTCAGTCTTATAATCTCATACAATTGACATTACCAAAACTAAGGTTACAGACTTTATTTACTCATATCAAAACCACCCTGTATTCCACATTTAAAATCACTTTTACAATAATAATAAGACAAAAATATTTCATAATTATTATATATAACAATAAATATAATAACAGACACACCTAAGACATTAAATATCCATGTGTCTTGTTTATAATCTACTACTTATGAATACAATAAATAAAATACACATAATAAAGAAACAATAATAATTTTATCAACGTCATAAACTTTATTATTTACATATGCATTTTGGATGAATAAAACTAACCTATAATTTAATGTTGCAATAATAATAACACATTTCTTGCTTTAATATTTCATTGTCATAATAATCTATTTTATTTCTCTTGGGCTAATACATTATCTATTAAAATCAATTATGAATTTTAAAAAAAATTATACTTGACATTCTACCACATACTGAATCTGCGTTAAATTTAAGTTGGAACTCTCTCTCTCTCTTTCTCTCTCTCTATTTCTCTCTCTCTCTTTCTCTCTATCTCTCTCTCTCTCTCTATATATATATATATCAACTTTTCAGAAACAACCATGTTTAATAAAATAAAATTCAAATAAAATACGAATATTCCAATAAGATACCAGTTATCCTTAACTTGGTGAAAAATAGCAATAATCACATTGTTGTTATAGAGATAATTATATCATGCGGTTGTTAAATAGAATGTTAAATTTAATAGTATTTTTTTAAAATTTTATTCATTTGTATAAGAAAACTCTTCCATACAGTTGGAAATTTTATGTTTCATCCTTGTTAATGCAATTTGATTCTTTTTAATATTTCTATAACTTCTCTAAATGCATTTTGATAATGTCTGTTAAATGTGGATAAGATTTTAATATTTGAGAAATCTATGTGATGACCAATATCTAAAACATGGAGAGCAAGTACTGAAGATGTTGAGTTTTTTGATTGAATTAAAGTGCTCATCTCTGCTAGCACTTCTTCACTAAATTTTTTTTAAAAAAAAATCATTATAGTGGAACAGAGACTCTATACTTATTTAAATACACTCTTTCAGTATATATCACCAATCGTTTTTATAGTCAAAATTCTGCAACAAAATATTCTTTTAAAACTTAATTACATCTTCAATTACCATAAATGTAATCTATTTTCTGAATCAATACTAATGAAATCTGTTTAGAATCATAGACAGTATGCAAACTGCATATCTTTTATTGAGGTAAGACTAAAAATATTTAATAAACTTACACTAAATCTAAAAACCATTTAATTAAAATTCTTGTTTGTTTATCATCTCTAGTAATAAAAAATATAATATTTGAAGCAACTTCAATTTCAAAGGAAACTGCATATTTTTAATGAATTATAATGCTCATCCATATATAATTGTTCATGATTAAAATCTAGATTAGTCCTTAATCACTGTAAATTTTTATATTTGTAATTTTTGTATGTAATCTTTATTGCAGTAAATATGAAGATATAGCTAAAATATAATAGTATTGTTGTCAAAAATAGTTTAAATAACTCATTATCTATCAAAAGCTTCTTTCTCCAATAAGATTAAAAAATATTTGTTATTTAAAATGTAAAAAATACATGACAACAATAGATTGTTCACAGATTTACATAGATAGCATTTTACTTAATGTTATATGTTGGTCTATATCTTCATCTAGTTGAATTGTTAAATGTTTTTAGAAAAATTCAAACTTTGCTTAAATTTTTTCAAATACATTCAACATTATCCTCAAAATTTATTTTTCTGGTAAAATACATTTACTTTAGTTTTTGTTAAGCTTTAAATATAAAAAAAAATGAATCAAATATTTTATTATTATTAATATTTTATATTGTAATGTAAATTAGTAATATATAAGAATATATCTTAAAAATTCTAATATTCTTTAAATTTCTTAAAAAAACTTACATTTTTTTTTTGAATATGTGAAATAATAATATATAATATATAGGGTATATGAGCACAGAGTTTCACACAAGCCACCACTCACCACTCTATCTCATATCTCTGATACACTTGAACACATATAGTTGAAAAGATAAATAATCTACAATATATGTATTTTATGCTAAACTAGCAACCATTAGTTGATCCAGATTATTATCGCCACACATATATGCAATAAGTGCTCAGATATATGTTAAGATAGCCAATCTTCATAGTTTAATGGACAGGCTTCAATACATTCCACACTCAAACTTTTCAACTGTCCATCCAATTGAAAATCTGATGATGGAATGCTCAAAGGCCACTCTGAGGCTGAGATTCTTATCACACCCTGATGTAAAGTCAATCTGACCCCTCATGTACAAGACATAATCCATCCAATACATATACAAGGGATGGAAAGTATATTGGTGATTATTTATCTTTTCAACATATATGTGTTCAAGTGTATCAGTGATATGAGATAGAGTGGTGAGTGGTGGGCCATCTGAAAGTCCGTGCTCATATACCCTATATTATATATATATATATATATATATATATGTATATATATATTGATACATGTATATAATAAGCCTTTATTTCAGTTTTTACATAATAGAGATGTCTGCCCATTCATGTATATGTATTGGATGGATTATGTCCTGTACATGAGAGGTCAGATTGACTTTAGATCAGCATGGGTGTGACAAGAATCTCAGCCTCAGGGTGGCTTTTGAGCATTCCATCATCAGATTTTCAATTGGATGGACAGTTGAAGAGTTGGAGTGGATTGAAGCATGTCCATTAAACTACGAAGATTGGCTATCTTAATATATAACTGAGCATTTATTGCATATATGTGTGGAGATGATAATCTGGACCAACTGATGATTGCTGGTTTAGCATGAAATAAGCATATTGGTGATTATTTATCTTTTCAACATATGTGTTCAAGTGTACCAGTGATATGAGATAAAGTGGTGAGTGGTGGGTCATGTGAAAGTCTGTGTTCATATAACCTATATATTACATGCATTGATACAGATATATAATTAACCTGTATTTCAGTTAGTACAATAATAATGAAAGACACGTTTGAGTGTTAATTGATATATTCATCTTCGTGAAGTGTGTGTTGATAATATATTGATATTACATAGTTAATTGCAACATGTGTGCATGTTAAGTTCTCTGCATATTAGAGAGAGGAATTATAACTAAGCAATAATCTTAATCATCATTCACACTAGTTTGCAGTTACTTATCATTATCTTTATCATCTTAATATAAAAAGTTATAATATGAATTTTAATAAAGATTTTAGAACTGAATTTAAAATTGTATTTATCAATAGATATTTTACATTATATTGTATCCATTTATGTTTTATGTTCCGGATCTGAAAAGGTCAGTTCCAGAAATAGGTTTTGATGAGTAAAAATATTATTTGTTTTTAAATTATTTGTTCTTTTAGTTGTCATTACTTGTAACTTTCATTAGGATCTAATTCTAGGAAGTTAGAATTTGGTGAAGTTAAAATTTTTTCAGGTCAAAACAAACTTATCTTACAAGAAAGAGCCATGACTAACCTAGCTGGCTATTAATTATTAGTTGATAAATGAATTTAGTTTTTTGCTATTAATTAATAAAGAATAAAAGACTAAAATTGATTTAAGTTGAACAACTAAGTGTTCCCGTGCTTACTGTAAAAGCAAAAAGATGATTATAATAGAAAGTAGTCTTTAATGCTGGTAGTGGTTAAGTCAATTCCATAAGATTGTTTTAAATTTGCTTTTTAAATCCAAGAATAAATCTACCCATTTTCAGTTATTAAATTAATAATTTGTTTTACTTTTAGTTTGTTAAAAAATTTATTAATAAAAGAAAAAGATATCTATAGTAGAATGCTTTTAAAATTTATGCTTGATTCGTTTAAGCATTGGTTACAAAGTAATAGTATACCATTATATCATTTGGTTATATATTTCATAGTAATCACTTTTGTGATTAATTGCTATATTATTTTGTTATATTTAAAGCAAACAAATCTTTTATAATTAATAATAATTAGCCATTCATAAATGAGCATAATCAATTTCTACTTCAAGGTGAAAAAATAAGAGAAGAAACTGCTCTGGAAAAGAGTTTTGTGATGATTATACAAACTAATCTGTGAACCACAATCAATCTGCATTTATGATATGCTGTTTTATTTTTATGCTTATTTAATATTTTATGATGTTACCTTTTAATTTTTTCACCAGAAAACTTTTTTTTGTAAAATAATTCATTGCCACATTTAATTGTAGCTCTCTAATCTAATTTATTTATTCTAGTCTCTGCCAGTTCTTCCAATAGACACAATCAACATTGAAATTCTTCAGAATGACTTTGAAATAATCTTTATTATATAGACAAGGCCTACTTCTCCTATATTTGGTAACTATTTATCTATAATTGAAAGCAATATATTTAATAAAATCCTTGAAGGTATTTTTTCTATAGTGGATAACATATTCTATGGCAATTGCTGAAATCTTATCTATTTCTTGAGTTTTAAAAAATTGGATCAGTAGAATAATCCTTAAGATCAGGTACCACAGCTTCACAAGACCATATATTCTTTTATAAAGTCCAATATTTTTGAAACAAATCAATCACTACTTGCAGTTTTTCCATTTTTAAAATTAAAATGAGCTATTTTGACACCACTAAGCTGGATATCCTTGTCTAAATCTAAAAAAAAAAGATAAAATAAATATATCATCAAACGTCACCATATGAATTATTGTTATTATTCAAAAGACAATCAAAATATGTTTTCAACATATTCAAAATATTGTTATTATATAAGAGAGTGCCATTGCTAAATTTAATTGGATTATAGCATTTCTCTTATAAATTGCTTTAAATGCATCAAAAATAATCTGAAATAAACATGATCAGTGAATGTCTGTTTTTTTATAGTTTGTTTGATTCTTACAATTATATTAAGCCTTTTTGCCAGTCATTGAACTTCTGATTTTACATCTTTATATTTATTATGAAATTTCACATTAAATTTATTATACTGTTAAGCAGAAAATGATACATGGTTTTAATCAAATTACTATTAATATGATCATTGTCAAAAGACTAATCATGATTCTTTATTTTAGTGAACTCAAGAATATATTTAGTTGCATTTATAACACATTTCAATAATATAACAGTACAGATTGTCAAAATTATCAATTTTGGTGTTTAATAGCTATTGAAATTTATTATACAGATACTAAACTCTCTATACTGTAGCACCACTCAGTGTAAGCAAGAGTAATCAATGGATGCAGAAATGTTTGTGCATAAAATTTCTAATTAGTGCCTATCATCCAATGTCCCCAGATGAGTTTCTAGCTTGTGGTTTTCATCAGTGGATCTGTGAGCACTGAGCTTTTCATTGATAAAAGCCACAATCTAGAAACTAGTCTGGGAATATTGGATGAGTATGCATCAATTATTCTGTAATATTTATTATTTTATGGTATTTAATGGTAATAAAAAAAAGGCAGATAATTTTTTTAAAATAAATTAATAGTAAAGGTAACAAAATTAAATTTACTATGGAAAAAGAAAATATTAATGTTATTGAATATATATATATATATATATATATATATATATATATATATATATATATATATATATATATATATATATATATATATATATATATATATATATATATATATATATATATATATATATATATATATATAAACATTACAAGCATAAAGCTAAACTAGTCAATATAAAATCAAAACTACCCCAAATCTAAAATTAAACCAGACCAGAATAAAAATAATATTAAAACACAACCTAAGGTTTCACTGCTACAAGCAGACTTCTCAAGTGTAAAGAAATAATAAAAAAAAAAAACACACATTATATATACTATTAAAAACTACCCACAAATCCATTCACTTCCCATCCACCCTTAAGATTAAAAGAACTCTTAAATAAGTTAATTGCTTCAGAATCATAAATTTTCAATAATAAAGACTCTTTAATTCTTCTTTTGATTTCATTTCTCTCAAAGAAGACAACCTTAGCTTCATCAAAATCAATAGTGTGGCCTGTATCTTTTTCATGGACAACCTTAGGTTGTGTTTTAATATTATTTTTATTCTGGTCTGGTTTAATTTTAGATTTGGGGTAGTTTTGATTATATATATATATATATAATATATATATATATATATATATATATATATATATATATATATATATATATATATATATATATATATATATATATATATATATATATATATATATATATATGTTAAGACTATGAAAAAATTTGTAATAATCATAATATTATAATAGAAACTTTTGTATATAATAAGAAAACATTTTTGGATTATTAAATAATTGATTATTAGATATTGATAATCATAGTAAAATAAATCTTATTAATAATAAAATTCTTAAAGCAATTAAATTATGTTCAAATAATTTGTTTAAAAATGAGATTAATATGATAAAGCATGAGTGTTTTATAAATGATTATCCTAGAGATATTATTAAAGGTTTATTTTCTAATAAAAACATTGATAGAATAATAATAATAATAATAATAATAATAATAATAATAATAATAATAATAATAATAACAATAATAATAATAATAATATTAATAATTCAATTCAATTCAATTCATTTATTTACCGTACAAAGCTACAGCATAAAGCCAATTACAGTATTGCACCATAACAAATATATAAATACATAAATGAGTTTAAATGACAAATTATTAATATAATTATGTGCCATATTTCAATAAAAGATAATTAACACATTTAAAAATCTAAAGTAAAATTAAATATCAGCATATAAACAATTATTATTAAGACATTAATAGTAACAAATAAATAAAAGGGATAAATATAAAGCACATAACAAAATAAAAAAAACAAAAAAAAATTTATATATATATATATAAACAAAATCAAGTTAAACCAATAAAATCTGACATTTAAATCTAATAGCATTACAAAATTGATTATAATCTAAATTGAAGTAATTAATATTGCTACAAATCTGATTATATAAAGATGGTAGCCTAAACAAAGGAGAAAATCTAAGAACATTGGAATGACAAGTTTTAATGTAACAAACAGATGCAGACCGAGTATCATGCACATGAGATCTAATTATAACAGTAGAAATTGTATTAGATAAAAGAACTATTTTATTAACAAGTTTATAAAGATATTTAATATCTCTATATTGTCTTCTAGAAGAAAGATGAACAGTTTTAT
>JAQFVV010006276.1:3730705-3888205 GCA_028023455.1 Epiperipatus broadwayi | reverse complement strand
TTTTAAATATTATTTTTCATCTTATTAAAACGAAATATGAAAATCATTTGAGTTTTAATTGACTGTTTGTGTTATTAGTCTCTAAGGAATCTAAAAAATAATTCAATGTCATCATTTAAACCTATTTGATTATATATGTACTGCTATCTATAATCAACGAGTAAAAAATGCCATATTATTATTCATTTTATTTATCATTTTCATAACATGAATGAATTATTTTTTAAATTAGTTAAGCAACCCTTAAATTTATTCAGTGTTATTATCAATCACAATCATATATATATAGAGGATGCCAAAGAAATTTATCTACAAACATATATACATTTTAAGATAGAAAAAAAATGTACTGAAAGTGTAATACTAAATATATTCCAATAATAAAAGGTGAATACATGACATATTTGAATTCTATAATTAAAATAGGTGGTTAGGGTAATAACCATCAGCATTCAGACATTTTGATTATAACGAGCTACTGCTTGAGCAACATTGACCCAAGTTTTCACTTGTTTTACTGTGTATGCCATTTCAATCAATTTCTTCCCAAAGTGCAGACAATATATCCAGTTTTTTTGCTACACACATCTTTTAAGCCCCCCCCCCCCCCCAGGTAGAAGTCAAGATGTGTTATGTCAGAAAAATGTAGAGAAAATTCAACCACACCTGTTTGTCTTTTTCATTGTCCTGGTAAATTCTTATTGAAATACGATCTCTCATCATAGTGGAAATGTATTGGCACCCTTTTGCTGGAAGTTAATTTATTATTCACTAAAAGTGTATGAATTGCAGGTAAAATGAATATAGCATATCTAAGTACTCTTCCCTGTAATGGTATCTGTATATGTGAAATTTCTGGATCCCAATACACACATTTATGCCAGTTCACTATTCTGTTTAAATTAAATTGTGCTTCAGTGGACCAAACCATTTCTTCCACAAATTCTTGATCAAGTTGCATTATATTTAGAAACCATTCACAGTACTTTGTATTTTAATCAGCATCATTTTTTTTAGTACACACAATAATCATTGAATGTGAACTCCCCCCCCCCCATTTTTCTGATTTAAAAATGATACATATGCTTGCTCTGTTAGCTCCTGTCACACATGCTCATTGTTTGATAGACTTCTGTGATAAGCATGTAGTCAGTTTCATAAGCATAGTAGAAGAAACGGGAACACTAGAAACAGATTGGATAATATTTTTCAAGTAGTTTGCCATAATGATAAGAGTCTGAAATTTGATAGTAATCACTTTAAGTACCTCTTGGTAATTCTAAAAATCAAATGTGCCTTGTGTTGTTATTAGTATATGCTGAATATTACAATTTTGTGTATTTTATGTTATGTTACTAAATGCATTATTTTTGGACATTATTACTCAATAAAATTTATTAAACACATATATTAAAGCTGTATAGGTTTGATTATAATTTTTGTGGTAATTTAATATTCTTATCATTTATTTGACAAATCAAACAATGAAGATATATGTTTGAATACAGCTGCTATTCAATATCACTATATCATGATATTAATAAGCTTTTATTAATTTTTAATAATAAATTTTTTGTATTGTTATTTACAATTTTAATCTTTTAGTATTCTTGTTTTTTATCAGTGAGTCCTATGTCTAGTATATACCCATTATTGTTGATGAGGATGTCTACGCAAACATCACTTATAAAGTTCTAATGTTCAATACTTTGCTTGTCATTTTAGTTAAACTGATGTGGTAAAGTGGAGAATGATAGGCTTAAATGATATTTTATGAAGTTTCTTTTTGAAAAATTGGAATATGGTGTTCAATGGCTGATACTAAAAATCAAAGCTGATTTTATAGAATAACCTTTTTTGGGCTATATTTTTATGATATAATTATCATTAAATTACACAATTTAAAAAACAAAATATGTCAAGCTAATTATCATACTTGGATGTAGAATTGTATATATATATATATTTTATTTACTATATAATATTACTTAGTGTATATATTATTATAAGAGCTCATTGAGTATTTAGCATACTTTTTGACATTACTGCATGATAGCTGTAAACAATAGAATAAGCTCTTTGGGATTCATCTTAATATCATTATTTATTTATATTTTGCTGTTAAACTTGATTGAAATAAACATCTGAAAAATATTCATAATTAATAATGATCATGAAATTGGATTAGTTTAAAAAGGACTGAATTAAAGAAGGTAGGACAAATAGAACAAAGTAGGCTAAAATAAATTTATTTAAATAAAAAAAAATATATGAAGATATTAAGAAAGATGATTGAAGATTATGAGAAAGATAATTACATGAGGAGAAAACTTGCAGTCCAAAAATAAAAATATCAAAGAAAAACAAAAAAAAAAAAACATAAAGATTAAAAATAAAATGTAATTTTTATAATTGATCACTATAGTTAAAGTCAAATAGTAAATCAGAAAATATAAACAGAAAAAAATGTGAAACCATAAGAAATGCATAACATAGAAGAAATTAAAATTTACAAAAGACAAATAATAGAAGAAATGGAAACATCAGAAGAATAACAACTTTTATATATAAAAATCAAAAACAGCAGTCAATACAATGAACTGCTCATAATAATGATGATGATGCAAAATATTAAATACTTTATGAAATAAATAAAAATATTCAATATATAAATAAGAAAGATGATAAAAATATGTACATATGAATTAGAAAATGGTTAACAAATACTCAAAAATGAATAGTACTGTACAATATGAATAACAAAATAACTACAAAAATGAACAAAAATTGTCAGAAAAAAGAAGAAGTTAAATACAAAGTAAAAATGATGATGTTTGCCAAAGACAATTATGGAAAAAATAAAAAAAACATATTAGAATTCTTCAGAAAAAAATATGATGCCATTTTGAAAATAAAAGAAAAGATTGAAAAAAAACAGAATATGGAGTTACAAAAGAGAAAACAAAATATATAAATAAGAAAAAAGTATTGTAAGAGTGATGAAATAAAAAAAAAACTAAGGGACAAATGTCTTCTAGCAAAAATTTGAAGGTCATTTAAGATAAAATGGTAAAGAGGATTAACAGATTGGAAACTGAGCTGATATTAATGAAAAAGCATGTGATTTAATCTCATCAGCAGAAAAGTATTTAACAAACACTCAATGCTAAAAAGGAAGTAAACACAATGCATGCAAAAGAAACGTGTGAATCAAATACTCAATGATAAAAAAAGTAAACAAGTATGTAAAAAATACCAATGCAAAAGTATTACCAATTTCACATTTAATTTTAATCAAAACTTATGAATAGTTCATCATCTTTAAAATACAAATATTTAGGGCTAATCACAAGAAACAATTCTATATCATATTCAAAAAAGAAAAAAAAAAGCTAGAAATATCATAAAGATATAAAGTTATTTAATTGAAGTTTTCAAAGAATGGTGAATCTCTTTGATGAACAAAATAAAAATGGTCAAGTATATGAAGAAACTTTACTGGATAGTTATAGGACTAACCTTAGTATATTTCAAGATGATAGATGTTCATCTGAGATTTCTAAAAGTAAAATATTAATTTTTTCCCTGGTAAAAATTTTGTGAAACTTTTTTGTACAGCTTTAAAATTCACATATATTTATGGTATGGCTGAAGATCTATCAGCCCCATATAGCTATTTGAGTTGGATAGCTGGGTTTGAAGACATGTAGATGTCTGAAAATTTCAGATTTTCCACTCAGTAGATAACTTTTAGCTAAGTGCTTTGGTATTTTTAGACTACATATATTTATATTCTAATATTTTAGTTACAAAAAAAGTCAAAAAATGGTGGGAAAATCGAATAATTGATATGCCAAAGGGACTGAAACTTCACTTTGACAAGCAGACATTGTTTATTTGGCAGTCACAAACTTTGCTGAATGTATTTCATGGAAACATTATGATCATCAAGAAAATATTATGGTGGTCTAAAAAGTTGATTTCTTGTTAAGTTTATGAATCTATTTGTATTGTAATTATATAATAATTATTAAAAATCAAAACAAATATTATTACATATTTATTTTTTACAGAAATGTTTTATTTTTAAATATAAAATATTTTCTTCTGATATTATAGAGATTATAGTTCACAGAAAAACTGAGGATTCTAGGAATGAGGTCATTCACCTGATTGTTATTATATTTAGTGATATCATAAAAATTACAAAAAAATTATAAACTTTTAAAGCCTAAATTGATAGATTTAGTAGTTATTAAAAAAATTTGTTCAGATTTTTAAATCAAAAATAAAACAAAGAAGATTTCATTCATTTTATAAATTATATCAGTTCCACCTGAAATTTGATGATGTGACAGCAGTTTGTTTTGGATAAATATAATTTTTTTTAAAAATTCCAGAAATCAAATGTGATTTTTTTAAAAAATTATTTGATTTCTAAACAAAAATATGTATTGAATGAGATCAAATTTATTATATTCTGATAAATAATAATTATTTAATATCAAAATGAAAATTGGAAATTTAAATCTAGTGAGAACTAAGAAATCTGTAGAATATTAGTGGAGTGCAGGACAACTAAGGAATATCAATATGGTCTTCAACCAGATGTTGCAGAAAAAGTGTAAAAATGGAGAAAGCTAGAATATCAGATTGATAACTTTGACAGTATAGTTTTTGTTTGAAAGACAAATCATTTAGATAATCAAGCAAGGATAAAACAGTGCTAATAGGCATTGGCTTATTAAGTGTTAAATTCATGAACATCATGATGCTACCATTAAAAGATCCAGAAAAGAATGTAGTAAAATTAACACAGTAATGAAAATAAGAATTATTTAAGTCAACATAAGAGACCTAATGCTAATACTGAAAATGCCAGACATAGAAGTAAAAATTATAATAAGTTCTGAAAATCCAGGGAAGATCTATAAGGACCACCAAAAAATGCATCAACCATGATCGGCATCATTTTATAGTAATTCTCCATTAGTTAAATATTTAAAAAGGACTAATTAACCTAAAACATTAAACAACTAAGATCTTTAACAAAGAGTTTTTTTATTTTGGTGTCACAAATGAAAGTCAATTCAAAGTATGAAATTATTGGGTTTACTGCAGGTGGCAATGCACTTATTAAAGCATTCCACATCAGTTAAACCAAACAATACTTATATTAAATTTCAAAATATATATGAGGGTCTGTAAAATAAAAACATGGCTTAATTTCTTAGAAGTTCATAAGAAGTTCAAGTGAAAAACCTGTGAATGCCTCAATTGATCCTGGAATCTTCCAATCCCAAGTCTGATGGTCTACCTATTGTGCCAAACTTTACAGGGCAGGATCTTTATAAGATTGTTATATTGCAAGAATTTAACATTTTTCCATGAATAAAAAAGGAATTAAGGGTATACATAATTTATATATTTTAAGATCTTTCTTCAGGATTGAGAGAGTTTAAGAAGAGTGATGAATATTTATTATTACTATCACTGAAAGAATTGAAAAGGAGTTATTTTCTGATAATTTTAAAGACTTGTTGATGGGGTGAGTATTGTATTTCTGTGTGTTTTAATGGTGCTTCACCATATGAGGATAACAAATTGTGGACCCAATGTGGTCATGCATATTTTAATTTAGGTGTTATTTACTTGCATTGGAAGTGTAGTCCTTTTATTTTAATTTCAGCACTAAATATATCATTCCTGGTTACATTATTTATTAAAATTTTCACTGTTCCATTATTTTTTTCCTGCTAAATAATTTTTTCTTACAAATATTTTAGTCTTCTCTATATATTTTCTTATTATCAGAAAACTTAGTTGTTGTTTACTGCTGGATGTGCTTGATTAATCTTATCCCCAGATCATTTTGTTATAAAATGTTCAAACTGTCAGCAGTGACCCAAAAGGAAGTGGGTGTAGTGTTCTCTTCTCATAACTAAAACAGTACCAGTGATGACAATTTTTATGGTGAGACTTGTGTTGAACCATCTAAGTCCTGAGAACAGGGATTTAAGTAACTATTAAGTCATGTCACATAAAAACAAACCATGTTTGATTAATAATAGTTATTATCTAGTGACATTTAAAATTTTGTGGATGTCTATACTATATTAGTAATCATAAATTACTGCTGAAAAAGTTTTTATGATATTTTAAAGAAATGCATAAACCAAGAAAGACCATGAAGGATAAAAAATCACATATAATAGATATAACATCATTACAAAATTTTTGTAGCCAAAATTGAAATATATTAACAAAAATAATCCTTCACATCTATAATTAATTTCAATATTATGATTACCAATTATTCAAAGAGGCTTCAAATTTATTGAATCAAGGTTGTAGATATCATATATAAAAGCACAAATGTATATTAATATAATATAAGACAAAACTTTTAATTAACCATCATCAGATATAAATTTAATTTAATAAAATTGTGATCATTTTATGGTGACTTATTTGTAGCATATAAAGATCTGCATGATGATTTAAGAAAATGAATAAACAATGTTCAGTACAAGAAAGAATCTTCACATAATATCTGCTCCACACTCTTCTATCAAATTTTTAAATGGTTTCACACCAGTGAAAATTTATATAAATGGTCGATTAAAAAGTATTTCATGCACCATACATACATACATGCTCTAAAAACTATATGAACCATAAGGTGTGAAATGATGTTTGATAATAAAAAATATGATTGGAATAAATACATTAATAACTGTATCAAATACATTCCAAAAAAAAATAATAATAACAGGGGGAAAATATGCAAATTGATTTGTAATTTAAAATTCATATTTAAATAATTATTGTAAAAATGTATATACTTTTTGTTAATAAATAAGCATACTTTACCAAATCTAAAATGTATAATAATAATGCACTTGTTTTTGATATTGCTTTATAAATTAAATATCATAAATAAAAATAATATTATGAGAATAATCAAAACAGATCATCATTAACTAATTATAATAAAAAGCATTTTCTGACAGCCGTCAATAAGATGACCAAATGTTCCTCATGAGGGAAAACAGTAATGAGATAAAATAAAGCCATATAGCCTCATCACCTATGTCATAATTAAGTTAAAATGCAGTTTCAGTAGGAACAATAATAAAAATTAGAAAACGTCATATGATCACCATTTCTTATGTTTGCTCATGACTGTTATTAAAACAGATAAAACTCTCCATACAGTAGTGTCACTCAGTGCAAGCCAGAGTAATCCATGAATTCCAGAAGGCTTGTGCATAAAATACCTATATAGTACCCACTCATACAATATCCCCAGACTAGTTTCTAGCTTGTTGCATTAGATCCTAAGATCTAGAGCAGTGCTCTCAGATCCAAGACTCCTCACCAATGAAAGCCACACAATAGAAACTTGTCTGGGGATATTGAATGAGTAGGCGCTAGATAGGGATTTTATCCACAAGGCTTCTGGTATCCATTGATTACTCTGGCTTGTACTGAGTGGCATTTCTGTATGGAAAGTTTTTCCTGTTTTAATAAAAATTAGAAATAACTCCTTGGAATACATTAAAGTGCAAATACTTTACAAAGGACGAAATTATAAAGTAATAACAAACTAAAAATCTAGCAGGAATTATCAAGGTGATATGTGATAAATAGTCAATATAAAACTACAATCACTTGACAGGAAAATAAATGTAAGATATATGAGCACAGTAATATATGTTTCGATTTAGAAGTTCATGGTATTATATTATTTTTTTAATTATTATCATAATAAAAAAAATGTTTTTATTGCCGTTTTATTATTTTTATTTTTTTGTCACTGTCAATAAAGCATTTTTATACAATTATTTTATTTCAATTTTTTGATAGTCAAAAACGATTTGATTAAATTAAACTCATTTTATTTAACATTGAAAAATTAAGATCGATAAAAAAAGGTATTCTCTTTTCAATTCTTCAGTTCTACAAGTTCTACTAAAAAAATTAATAACCAAATGATTGATTACTTGGGAGTTCATAAGAAGTTCAAGCAGTTGAAATAACTATGCTGGAACATGATCTATTAAATATGAGCACAGGAAATCCATTCTAGCACTTATATTGAATTGTACAGAGCTACTGACATTCAACAAAAAATAATCTTTTGCATTTTCACTTCATAAATCTATGATAACAAATAGCAGTTGATGGAAAACTTTAGGCAGTACTTCTAATGAAGGAAAACATGACAACCGTATATATTTCAGCATTAAATCTTGGATAATATATCCAGAGACACAAAATTGATCAGAATCAAAATTTTCAGAGTTGGCCAAAAATTTATATTATACTGCTCTGTAGCTACTATAAAATTAATTTACACCATTTTAAAAGTGTTTAATATGAATTTTTTGAGTTCAAATTCAAATTAGAATTCTAAGTTAGTTTCTTTGATAGACAATTTTTATAGATTAAAGGGATATTATGCTTGAAGACTTTTGTTAGAAACCCAGGTATGCATCTGTTGTCTGTGCATATCATAGAGAGTTACTCTTTGTATCATAAGCATGTTTCGAAGTAATATTATAGAAGAACCTGCAAGCCTATGAATATAATTATATAAATCCAATAGTGGACTTCTCTTTCAAAAGAAAAAAATGTTTGGCTCCAACATTAACTTACATCCTTACAAACATTTGGGTTGTTCCATTTCTATGAAGGAGCAATAGTGAGTGTAATCATGCATAAATAAATTATATCAATGATATCAGTAATAATTATATTTATTCAAAACATAAATACCATATAATTAATAATGAGACTTGTAATAGTTCTTTATAATTAAGAATTTTATTTATTCAAAACATAAACACCATAAGAGTTATAATGGCTCATTGATGATAAATTTTAAAAAAAATTCCAAAATATGAACATTTAAATACATGTATATTATCTATACTAAAGTTAATGTAATTATAAGGGATGGTGACAAGTAGAAAATACCAAACTAAGTGATTCATTTTGTAAAGATAAGTTTTTAATAACTTGAAAGTCATGTCTGTTTCTTTGGATGATCCTAAAAGTCAAGGCTGACTTTATAAAGTAATTCTTCTTAGATAATTCACTGATGCTGTAATCATCATCAAAGTCACTATAATCTCAACCCCAAGACAGTTTTGACAATTTGGTTAAGAGATTGAATATATTTTTGTATATCTATGTATCAAGATATTAAATCCCTAGTACTCTACTGCAGAATATATATATATATATATATATATATATATATATATATATATATATATATATATATATATATATATATATATATATATATATATATATATATATATATATATATATATATGCAGACACAAGTAATGTGATTATAGTCGAAAAAAAGAGTTGGAAATCTAAATTTTAGATTGTTCTTTACTAATAAACTTATGACTTTGTGTGAAGCCTTGTTATTAAAACATGTGTTTTTGAATATTTTAAAGTATTTTTATAATTTTCTTTGAATTATTTTTTTGTGTAAAATTTTTTTGTAAAGAATTTATCACATCTTCAGATTAAATTTTACATAAGTATTTCTTCTAAAGCTCCAAAAGAAAAGAGAATATATTTGATGAATTTATATTAAAATAATGTCTTTTTTTTCTACATTTCGTAAAATAAATTTAAATTTTACTAGGGATATTGGTAAAACCCTGCCTTGAAAATAAGAGTGACAGAGAATAAGAAAATAGCTTAGAAAAAAAAAATACTTATTTTTTATTTTTATGCCACTTCACAATTTGAATTTTAAAAATAATATTTTGATAATATTAAAAAAAACATCTATAAATTCTTATTATTTTATATTAGCAAAAATACTCAGGTGCTTAAAAAATGCCTTTCATAATGATTGACATTTTAGAAAATAACATAAAAAGAGTTAACTCATTCAAAATATGTCCAGACTCCAATTATTTTTAAGAAAATGTCTTCTAAATACTACTATAAGTTTGAGTAATCAATAGGTTCCAGAAAGAAGATATTCAAAACCATCAGATTTGTTTCTAGCTTATGATCTTTTTTTTTTTTAAAAAAATCTTGTTGACCTATTAAGTCTCACATCAAGCAGCCTCATTTTATTTCTTTTGATTAATCTAAATACGATTTTAAAGTAGGTTAATATGTGTATAACTTTAATAACACTTCCATCTGTTCTCAGTGATTATTAAAAGTTACATGAGATGTCTTTTGACTAAAACAATATATTACATGAACTTCTGAGCAACTAAACATATGATTATTAATATTCAGTCCATTCTTTAACACTCTGTTGATTGTTTTCTCATCAAAGGTAACTAACAACAATATTTTTTACTTATTTCTAAGGAAAAACTATTTTTTATGGCAAAGTCTGAATGTATATTCAGAAAGTCATAATCCTAATAGTTAATCCAATTTAAATAAGATTCTTATTTTTTTTTCTATTATTTAAAAAAGTTTATCATTTTAGATTACTTCTTAATTGAATTTTTTCTAGCATCTTTAATTTAGTTAATCAAAGGCTTATACATTTCAAAGAATGATTTTCCATAATGTAAACTAACTTGTTTGGGTAATTTTAGAATCGAGTTTAAATTTTTTTTATCTGAGTACTGATTCCTGCTTTCAAATTTTTTGGATAAATGAAATATCATCATCATATTCATCATTGGCTTAATTCATCATTTTGATGTTTATCTACATTATAGGTGTATCACTTTTGGGCCATTCTATGTCTTTCTGGATTTTTTTAAAAACTGTCCATTCAAGAATGTTATTTACCCATAACAAAATTAGTCATTATCTTCTTTGCAACTCTTTCACAATTGCAATAACAATTTTCTTTTTTCAATATTGTTAATTATATCACTATATTAACAAAGGACATAACTTTCTTCTCTTTCCTGTTTACAAGAGTTGTCTTTATACATCTGATTTAACACCTTCAATGTCAACTCCCTCTGTCTAATTTTTGAATAGAGTCTAGCAAATATTACATTAAGCATGACTTTATGATTGATTTTTTTTTTTTGCAATTAAATCTTTTTATATATATTATATAACTAATTTCTATTTTACAACATATATATTTAAGCCTTATAATAATTGCAATTAAAAATTAATATTTAATATTTTAAAATTATGAAAATAAATATCTAAATAATTTTTTTACTGATAACAAAGAAGCACACGGTCATTGGCTGCATGTTACCTATTGAAAAAATTAGAACAATGAAATATTAGATATTAGAATTTTATGTTATTAAAAAATGCTATATTTACAGTTAGTAATCATCCAAAACAGTAAAAAAAAATTAAAAATTAATAAATTATTTATTGTTATTAAAATATTTTACAGTTATTTCAGAAGTGATTTTCTTTTAATCAATAGAGGTTGCTCCTGGTTCTCATAATTTACTTTCTAAGAGTAGTCTTTTTAAAAATAAAATGTTTTCAAAGACAATCTCCTCTTAGTGATATAGTTTTTGTTTTAAAAATAAATACCTTTTACAAAAAAATTACATGAAAATCATTAACAATTACTGGAAATCATATTTTCATTTTATTTAGCTCATGGTAAAACAATCTATAGTTCACAAATGTTTTTTAAACCACCTCCTTCATCATATTGTCAAAACAATAGGTGTTGTCAATCACAGATAAAAGTCTATTTTGTCTGTATAATGCTGACATCTTTAGGATTTTTTTAAGAAAAATTAATACATTAAAAAGGAAACTTCATAGTGAAGAGAATTGCTACAAATCATCACATACCATAATTTAAGTTATACGTATGTGTTAAAACAATGTAGAAAAGTAATGATCACAACACACTGTCACACCTAAAACATTAAACATGAGAGCAGGATTTCAGCTTTAAAGTATGATAAACAAAACTCATTCATCAATTCTTATAGCCATCAAAGATAGTAAAACATCCTTTAATAGCATTTTATTATAAAAGAATCCTTCTTACTTGTGTTTTCACAGTCTCTATGCCTGATATACATATATTTTAATAGACCATATCAAAGCCTTCAATAGTTTACAATTTGTCTCCATAATTAAGTCTTTTTTTTCATAAGAGCAATAATTTTGAAAATTCCATCAATGCCAACAACAAACATGCATTTTCTTCATTTTAATGTGTTCTGAATGTAGACAATCTCTGAATCCTGTTCTAGCCAAAGACCACCACTATTGTCTCTACTATTTATTCACTTAATTATATTATTCTTTCCTCACTTATGTTTAGTCCATAATCTGCATCTACCCTTAACTATCATTCCATGAATGCTATAGCTTTTTTTGCCCTTGCTTTTAAAATTATATCTAAAAGTATATATATATGATTATCTTCTAATAAAGAATTTTTCTGAAAGCCATCCAAAATCTCTTCGATTGCCATCCATACTATAATATTGCACAATTATATAGACATCATGCAATTTATCTTACCACTTTACCCAGACAGAAATTATGTAAGCTTATTTGAACTATCATTCTGGCTTAATATCTTTTACACAAGAAAGATAGTAGAAATAAAAATATAGAGATATTCCATAATAAATGCTACTATCCAAAGCAATTTATGATTTACAGAATCAAAAGCCTTCTGATAATCTATAAAACAAAGTACAATAAACAAAACACATTCAGCAATTCTTTTAGCCATCCAAGATATCGAAACATTCTTCAATAACAAATAACATTTCATTACAGAGACATTAATTTTTGTATTGCTCTTGTTTTCAGTGTCCATGTGTCACATGCATAGATGGCTGCAGAATTTTTTTAGCCTTATTGAGAATTATGTTTATGTTAGTTATTTCCTCTCATTTCTTATTGTTGTAAAAAATGTTTGATCTTATTTTAACTTTCATTCTATCTTTATCCCCATCATTATTTTTGGCATGAGAAACTAAAGTTATTATTTTTATAGTTGTCACATTGATTAAAATCTTCTTTCTTAGATATCAGCAAAAAAATGTTGCCATAATCCACTACTCAGATTAATCTACATGCTTCTATACAGCCAAGATCAATAGCTATAATCTATATTTAATTAAATCTCCTTTTTTGAAAGGCTGTGCTAGTACTTCATCTGGTTCTGATTGATTTTTACTAAGTTATTGATGTAGCATTCACTTTTTTAATAGCAGTGATTCATATAAATATTATATGTCATCTCCATACACATCTTCACAAAAGACTTTTCATTGGCTGACAATTTTTAAGATTTATAAATAGGCAGTGAGTTTTATATTTTATTAGAAATCATTTTTTATAATCTTTTCAGTTATCTTTTTCATGATATGAAATGTTTTTCGAGTAATATCATATACACATTCTATTTCAAGTTTTGTGCATCATGTTTACATGTTATTGCTTATCCCTCCTATTCTTCTGTACTTTTTATTTTACCTCTGCATGACTTATAGGATCATGATTCCTGATTCTTCTTTTTTATTGTGTTCATTATTAAACAATCAGTCATCTATGCTCTTCATTCATCTTCTATGATATTTCATGCAATCTCCAACATGTTAATGTTTAACTGCTGTCATTGTGCTTTTATGTCATTATACTTAGGCAGACATTTAAATTGATTTGTTAATCTGCATATGTATTTTGATAATATATTATCAATTACATGATCTAAATTAAGTCTATATATTTCTATCCCTGACATTATGTAATTTTATTTTTATCTTTGCAATCAAAAGCTGTTATGTATCTAGATTTAATTCCTAGATATGCTTTGATTTAGTTATTGGTATTTTGTACATCTTTTATTTTTATGTTGTAAAAATTTTATATTGATGACAATTAAATTATTTTTACTGTAGATATCAACCAACTTCTGGTCTGCCATCTCACATGACCCCAGTTGATTTATTCCAGTTATTCTATCATCATTTTTTTCATTAATTTTGGCACTCATGGACTTTGAACAATAGCCAAGATGTTATTTTTCCATCTCTTATAAACTGACAGCAATATTTTATAAAATTACTAAATATTCACATCTATTGCATCTGTCATACCTCCATTGATAAGCCATCATGTGAACCATCAAAATGGGCTCATATTAACCAATATTCAACTATATCTCTTATGTGTTCATGTGTTCCCTCTATGATGATGTTTTCTTATGCATCCATGTATTCCCTCTATAATGATTTTTTATACTCTTACCAAATTATATGTGTAATGATCCACTTGGTTATATTTTTCAATCTCTATACTTTTTGTATCTGAAAAATCATAAATAGGTACTTCAATCTTTTTTAATTCATGACCCATTAATTTCAGATTAGAGATTTCTCTATATCTGTAATATTTGATATACCAAATTATAATATTCCATGGGTATCACATATCTCCTTCCAGTATTTATCTTTTCAATTCTATAATGGTTACTCAATAGGGGATACAGTCATTTATTACCTGGGTGATGAACATTTTTTCATCATTTAAAAACCAATCTCCAGTTCCAGCAATTCTCATTGCTCTTTGGAAATCTGATATAGTTTTAACATCCTAAACATTTCTGTTTTGTGGATAGCTAGAATATTATTTTACTGTCAATTCTGCCCTTAATGGCTATAATTTCAAGCCATGCATCACCACTGTTTCATCATTTTCATCCAAGATTAATCTTTCAAGTAACCTGATGATGATTTCATGTACTTAGATATTGGCTTCTGTCATATGATTGACAAAATAAAATATGCATAATAATATTTTCTTTCTTTATGTGTCATTTTATTTTCAGAACCAAGAAAATTTTATTACAAGTAGAAATGTCTTGAGTAATATCTCATTGATGTGCAAAAAAACTATCTTATTACATTGTAAAATCCATAGTTAAATTTACAGCCAAATTATTCCCATCATGCACTTTGCAAATCTTCTTGCATTTACTGGAGGTTCAACTTGAAAAGCATAAGTGTATTCTTAAACTTAGAGCGTATCTTTATATAAGTCAGTCTTTACTCACCATGCTGAAATCAGAGCTTGAATCTATTATGTGCCTGAATTATATATTATTAATTTAATTGGATAAACCTATTCAATCTATAGCAGAAAAGAGTTACAATACCATTTTGACCACTTGCAATGAAATAAATATTAAATTTTAAAATTTTCAAAGTGCATGACCAGAGGAATTATGCTATATAAATAACAGAATATTTATTAACATGTAATGCCAAATCATCCATACTGCTGAAGTATATTACCATGCAACAGAATAAGTTTGGTGAAAATATAATTTAAAAATTTAAAGGTGAAGTAAATCATGTGTGCTGGATGGTTGTACTATTAATGCATATACAACTTTACTGGTGATATTTTTCCCAAAAAAATATTTAAAATATTTCCGAATATAGTTAAGTCCTAATACTTCTTGGGAAATGCTCACTAATGCATGAAGAACCATTATCAAAATAAAACAAAACAATAACTTGAAGTGCACCAATGAATTTATTACTATTTATTTTGAATCACCATTATCATTTACGGTCTAGACTTTTAATTTTAAGTGTTCCATGTAAGGTTTGTATACCTTACAATGTAATTCTGGAGTTTGTGAAAAAAAATATTTGAAAAGGTAATCTGATGCTAAATCAAAGATATATCGTCACAAATAATATAGCAACTATTTCTCATTCTAATATATCAAAATTGGCTGCTATAATTACTAAAGAATGTTGATTTTTTAATAATCTTCAAAATGAATTAAATGTTGCATTCCTATCTAATTCATGCAAGAAAATGATACGATTTGAAATACCAGACACTCTTATACCTGAAACACAATTGTAAACATAGAGGATTTGAACCCAGACATTCAAGCCACTTCAACTATCCACACTATCTCATACTATTGGTACTATGTCAGTGTGGATGGTTGAAGTGGCTTGAAAGTCTGAGTTCAAATCTCATATATTTGCAAAAAAATGATATAAAAATATCTAAAACATAAATATAATATATATTTTTAATATGTAAAGCCAACCTTCTCTTGTCAACTAAAAAAACTTATCCTTTATTGTCATATTCAAAATCAGTCAAATATCAATGAGGTCACAGTTAGAAATAAGAGAAAATTCAGCAAATGATTATAAAATAATATCTATTACCAATTTCAAAAATAAATACTTTTAAAAGTGCTGTTCAAAAACTTATGTCGAATAACATTTTATGCATAATTTAAATACACCTGAAATTGATATTCATAGCTGCAATTTTTTCCACATAATATTTATCTTTATGACATATTATTGGATCACTAAAACAAATATTTCTGCTGCAACTTTATCTACTCTTGCAGTTATTAATCATGATGGTGTATTTATCTTCAAGACTAACATTCATTCAACCCAAGGTATTGCAATGAGAAATTGCAATAAAAATAAATATATATGTATATATAAAATAATTTTTCATATTTTTATCTATTTACTTAAGCTATTGATTTATAAACCAATTATTGCTGCAGGCACATTGCATATTAACTAGAATAAGGTATTGTAAACTATTGATGTAACCATTGTTTGTAACAATTCACATTGCACATTTTCGTGCCACTTCAAAGATATTTTTATGATAACTACCTAGCACAGTTATCTTTATTTAAAAATGCTGAATCTGTGTGAATGCTTTCTTTTTCATATTTTCATCAACTTTAAACTCAGTATCAACTTTGTAAAATTCTGTGACAGTGTAAATATTGTATTTAACTTGTAAGGATCTAAGCAAACCAAAAGCATTTATAAATTTATTATCAAACAAATTGTGTCAAGTAAATTTTAATGTGAGTTTAGATAATATAACCATCATTATAATTGCTATTTATTACTTTCTTAATATATCAAATTTATGATCAATTAAAGTACGACTCATTATCTTACAATTTTAATTTTAAAAATCGATTTTAGCTATGACTAAATGATATGAATTCTCAACCTAATGCCTTTTATATTTGAAATTGAAACTTAACATGTCCATAAATTTCAAACCAAAATACTAGTTTTTTTTTTGAATAATCATGATTTATCTTCAGAGATTCCCCTACTATTCATAAATATTAACATGTTTATGCTTGACATTGTTATAAATATAGAAATAATTTAATATTATAAAGTTAAATTTGCTACAGTTAATTATCTAGTATACTGTCTAACTATATTATCCATAATTTATAGTTTTACATTATGATGTGACGTAATACACTGTGGCTTCTTATTTATGGGAGTCAGAAATCATTCAGCCACAATGACCAGATAAACATATTAGCCATTTAACATTCCCCTTCCATTCCCCAGCCTAAGTTTTTTCCCATATTTTTCACTATCCTGATCCATCCCATTGCCATAACATAATCTTTGTCACATATATGCCTTTATATCTAAGCCCCTTTATCTTTCACCAAATTCAGTATAAAAAACAAAAACCTCCTTTCTGTATAATCACTTTGTTGATATTTATTCTCCCACAACTTCATTATTTGTATCCTTTCTGATTGCAGGCATTTATATTCAATTAACAGATGCCTAATATTTTCTATGCCTTCCTTACATAATTTATTAGACTAACTCACCCATATTATTTTATTTATGTATATATTCCTGTGATGCTAAAGATCCGGTCCAATCCTTAAATAGTAAACTACTTTCCTTGCTATTATCAAAAATTAACTTGCACCCAATATTTTGTTTACTTCTATATATATTTAAACTCTTTTTACTCTCTATACTAGTTCTCCATCTCTCAAATCCCCTATTTTTTTTATTAATGCTGCTATTCTTCCATCCCATTCCTTGGCATTATAACAATCAACAATTTTCCTAACACAATCATCCCACTTCTTGTATAAATATACTGACACAAATTCTTTAAACAAATCTTCTGCATATTATACTACCTTTCTCACCCATATTCTTGCCTGTCATTTACTCATAATCCAATTAAATACTATTTTGGATATTCTCTTATTACCCATAAAGTACAATCTGCAGAACATTTCATTTTGCTTTTTGCATCTCTCATATAAAAACTTGACCATCCCATTTCTCCTTGATTTGCCTCCTTTGCCACCCACACATCTGCATCTATTGCATGTCTTTTTACTTCTCTTTATATTTTTTCTAAATAATCTAACACTCCTTTACTAATATATGATGCATCATTACCGTATGTTAACCCTGCTATTGCAACTTTCTTCCATACCATTCTAGCTCCATCATATTTATTATATGAAAACACTGATAATTTATTTATCAATCTATTTTCTTTGTTTCATTTATCAATGTTTTCTCTCATTCATCCAAGAAATTTTTCTGATTACTTAAGACAATTTCCAAATAGTTATACATATTCACCACATTTAATTTTATATCTCCCAATAAAATTCTTTCTCTTCTCTTTCTCCAGTATTTAGCATCATTACTTTTGATTTTTTCACTAAATTTAATCCCCATCTCTTTACCTACTCTTGCATATATCTTCAGCATAACTTTCATATCTTACCCACTTTCTGTGTACAAGAAGACATCTTCCGCAAATAAAAGACCTGATAATGTATATAATCCCTTGCCAACTATCTATGGTATCTCTACCCCTCTTTCTAGTCTTTCTATTGCTCTCTTCATTTTTGTCAAATATACCAACAACAAAATAAGTGAAATAGGGCACCCTTGCCTTAGACCCACCCAATTTTTAGCTTTAACAGATTCTATACTTTCTAATTGGTGTATAAAATAATTATTTTCATACAATCTCTTAATAAGATCCACTAAAGCTCCATTCATTCCCAAATTTACTAAACTTATCTGTAATCTATTTCTATTTACTCTATCATATGCCTTCTCTATGTCTTTATGACTAGTGCCAGAATATTTGCCCCTTAGATAAGGCTATGTATTTGCACAAATTTTCTTCCATAAAAAATCAAACTTCTTTTTATAAAAGAGTATTCATTATCTACTTTTGAAACAGATATTTATTGCCTTTTACAGAAATCATTAATTTGTATAAAACTATGACTTAAATGTCAGTACTGCACTTCTATTATTATGTGTCCTGCAAGAGGCTGTTTGATTGTAATGCTGTCTCTGACTGGATAACTTAAGATCAATGTTCTTACATTGTTCAAAAATTATTTGCTTGAAAACAAATGATTTAAACTTAGAAATTCCAGTCTATATTCATCCTTCACCCCAACTGATACACATGTTCAATGGCTTTGTTGGTTTTTCAATCAAATGGATGATTGAATTGTTAGAGGGTGAAAATATTGAAGCCTGTCCATTAAAGTTTAAGGAATTGCAATGTTAATATAAGCTGAGCACTGATTGTATGTATGTGTGAAAGATTATGATCTGGCCCAACTGATGAGTGCTGTTTCTGCATAAATATCTTTTTCACATTGTGTGGTCATGTGTATCAGTTGTTTGAAATAGAGGATGAATGTTGTCTAAAAATTCTAAGTTCAAATCCCTCTATTTATTATAGTAAACATTCAGTGTACTGAATAAAGAGGTTAATTGTATTATTCTTAAAAAATCAAATGATCTTATCTTACTAATATTATCTACATTACATCATGTTGAAAAAAAAAAGAAATCACCTATAGTTTAAGTCTGCTGTTTTAATAAGTTTTTATATGGAAACAGTAGTGGAATTTAAGAGTGAATGTAATATATTAGACAGATATAAATAATGCATTATAAGTTTTGAATTTCCAATATATTATACACAATGTGGAGATGAAATTTTACTTTTAATAAAATCTATAATTTAATCAAACAGAAGCTAATAATTGTAAATAAATTACAAATATATGATAAACTATGCTTATTTCATATTCACAATTATTTACTTCTGTATGATTGTTAATACAAGGTTTTTTAATAGTGAGGTTTCATCTCTAACCTCAATGTAATTGATTAAAAATTGAAGATAATTTATTGTTGAATTAGTATGCAGCTAATATTAGCAAATGAATGCTTATTACAACAGAAAGCTTAAAGAATAGGTAGTCTCATTTTATTCTCCATTCTTTGCTAATATATCACAGGAGCGTTATTTACTTCAATTTAAGTTACATATAAACATTAAACCAGGCGCATTTCATATATATGTGTTTGCGTGTGTTGTGTTTGTCTTAAATTCAATCTAAACTTGAAATTGAAATGAATTTACAGGAGGATTATTTAGTTCCATTTAAGTTATCTATAATCATTAAACTACGCGTATTTCATATATATATATATATGTATGTGTGTGTGTTGTGTTTGTCTTAAATTCAATCTAAACTTTAAATTGAAAGTGAATTTACAGGAGGATTATTTACTTCCATTTAATATATAAGCATTAAACTACGCGTATTTCATATATATATATGTGTGTGTTATGTTTGTCTTAAATTCAATCTAAATTTTAAATTCAAAGTGAATTTAAATAAAATCAACGTGATGTTGTGGAAATAAATATATCTTTTAAAGTTTTCTGTTTTGTTTTACTCATTCTATTTACATATATTTTCAAATTTAAATTTCATACAATCTATATTGTTTGTATACTTTTAAAAATATATACAATTATTGTTTACTAAAATCAAATCATCATTTATAATTATATTATGTAATCAGCAAAGAGTCAACTTTATTTTATGTTTGGGTGCTAAAGTAATTTCTGTTGTAAAAATTATATGAATGTAGCGTAATGATAATATTTATGCCTCCAGTTTTTAATAAAAACTAAATCAATATTGACAAAAAAATTACTAATCAGATAACATTCGCAGCAGAATTTAAAAATAAATATAAAGTAAATATTGAAACCACAATCTTTGTTTTTGTCAAAAAAAAAAGTTAATTAACTATGATTAAAAATAAATAGTTCATGTTAAAAATGTTATTAAAACATGACAATAATAATTTAATCATATTATCACTTTGATAAAATAATATATAATTTGAAGCTTAGTTTTAGATAAGCAATATATTTTTAGTATTCTAGACAATAGAGTACTACAGACAAATGATAAAACATAATCATTATTAAGAAAATAGCAAACAGTGATGATAACTGATCGATAGAAAACATTAGCGCAAAAAAGATGATGACAACAGAAAAAAAAAGAAGTATGTATTCTGAAAAATATCAACTAAACAACTACATCGTTATTTTGTTCCAAATGATAATCCTGGATATATGAATCTATAGAACTGACAGAACATATAAGTTATCTCTATATCAACACGCGAATTAATAGTTTATAAGAAAAGAAAAAAACTTTTTTTTTTTTTTGAAAATAGGAAATCTCTACCTATGCACATACGTGCATATGTATATAGGTGTACATAAGCGATTTCTTAATGTAGTTTTTTGTAAATTGATTTTAGGAGATAATTTCATTGTTTAAATTAGAATACAATGATCAGATCATAAATGATTACATAAAATTAATTTTTTTAAATGACTAAATTTTTAATCGAGCATAACTGTTTAGAAATTAAATATTTAAAAAAGATGATTGGTTTTCAATTTTTAAAATCATTTAATAGATTATATATGTAAAAAATATTGTCATAAACATTATCTTAAAGAGATAGTGATAATAGTAATATATACAATGCTGATATTCTGCTAAAATATTAAGTACTTGAAATATATATCTATATTAGATACATAGATGTTAGTCAAGAATAACATATAAGGTTCTTTTATTTTAGGAGATATTCAAAATATCTAAATTTAGCTTTCAAACTTTTTAAAATATTTGAATGTCTAAGTTACTATTACAGAAAAATATTACATTATGATGATATTGTTTTTTTACAGAAGTGATTTTAGAAGTTAAGATCTTAAGACAGTCAATTAGATATTTCTATCTTACTTATATTAATGAAACCAAATAAACATAAAGTCATTGTACCATAGTTTACATAGTAATTGATAATTTATTGTATGAACTTTAATATTTTTTATTATGTATTCTAATTTTTTTTAAAATTAAATGTGTGGATTAAGATTTATTTTGTATAAGTAATTAATGTATATATATATATATATATACATTATATTATATTACTTATATATATATATATATATATATAACCACTGGAAATATAGAAATAATTTCCATATATTTACACAGATAAACTTCAACTACAATGTAATTAGGCTAACAATCAATTAAATCTGACAAATCAGTCCATATAATGATAATATTTTATTTGATACTCACCTTTAAACTAACCACAGTTGTACTTTTAAGATAAAGGTAAATCAATAAAAGTATTAGGATTACAGCTTGCCATTATTAATTTTAATTAATTGTCTGTCTAATTACAGCATAGAAAAATTTTATTTACATAATACACAAAAATTCTCCTTATACTTATTGTGTGAACATCTAAAAGATTTGTGAAAATTTTCTCATATATGTACATATAATTGTATGTAAATTCTCCATGTAAATGCAATTCTTTTTATTATTTTAAAAATATAGTTTTATTAATTAATGAATTGCTAATATTAATAAAAAACAATAAATTATTTTATAAAAAAGTTTCTTTTGTAACTTTAATAATGTAAAGATTTATTAACATTTATGATATAACTTTAAAATTTATTTTTTAACATAATTTATGTTATTGAGGATTGCACACAATGACACACTATTATTGATAATCATCAAGAGGCACCATTCAGTATCTGTTGCCTAGTTACATTACCTGACTTCTTGTAAATATCGTATATATATTTCATTACCTTTTGTTCACATCTTTTCATATTAAATTTGATTTTTTCTTTTAAAAATCTGAGAAATTGTGTTTGATAGTATGAAAAGTTCTAAACATTATATTGGATGCTTTTATATTCTATAACATCAGATATTAAATAAAGAAATTAGTTTAGCTTAAGCAAAACAAATAAATAAATAGAACAATAAAATTATACTTAGTTACATTAAATGTAGATAGATATACAGTTAGAAAAAGTCAAGACAAGCAAACCACTTGAATGTAGGTCATATAAGATGTATAAAAAAATTAACTTTAAAAAAACCCATAATTTGACAATGGATATAAATCTATCTTTAAAAACTTATTACTAAAAGTAAACTTTTCCCAGCCATTAGTATTATTGTATTATATATATACAATCAAGATTAATACTCCAACACTGGTTTATTAAGTAAGTGAAATATTCTCAATCCAAAGTTTGCATTTACCTATTTCATTATTTGATTTGGAATTGACAAGTTCTAAAATGAAAAATTTCACAAATGACAATTAAAATAATATAATGACTTTGAAATATAGCTTTAAAAAAGTAATATAATTGATTTAAGATGTTTTTGCTTTTTTCCCTAAAGTGCTTTAGATTGGCCTCTATAAAGAAATTGAAATAGAAAAGGAAAGATAGACCAATCTTTCTTTTAAAAAAAGGTTTATCATATGCTTTAGATTGAAAGTATCTCATTAACTTAATAAACCAGTGCTGGAGTATTAATCTTCATTATAACAATATTAACTGTTGAAAAAGTTTATATATATATATATCTAAAAAAATAGAAATAATAAATGCCTGCAATCCATAACCAAGAATGACCAACCAGAATCCTTCATTGAATGAACATTCATCAAGTTGGGCTGGCCAAAATTTGTAACCCCAAAGATAGATCAATGAAAAAATTATCAATCATAATATATATTCAAAGTTCCAAAGTTTGACCATAAAAATATATTGACCAAAACATGATAATATTATAGGCTAAGCTCAGAAGAATTTCAAATAATGAGATTTATTACAGAACAGAGAACTGGGGTAAATAATAATAATCAACATTAGTAAGATAAAGGCAATATTAGTAAACCAAAAGTGGAAGACTTCTCATACTCTCACATATAAAATATATTACCTACTGATACTCAAAGCATATGTCATCAAAGATAGGTTATTTAAAAAGTCTTCTCTTCTCAACACATCTTCCCACTACATGTCTTACAATTATAATAAGGAACTTATAATCTTGATCAGATTTATTATTGAATTATTTTATAAAATAAAAGCAGTTATTCTTATAATTTTGCCATCTTCATTTCATTTTTAAAGAAATTTATTCTTAAATAATTTCATTAATAATCTTGTATGTATAAATAAATTTATATCTCAGGGTTAATACTATTACTATTTAATAATTCTAAATCTTAAAACAAGACACAAATTGTGCAACTTGCTTTTAAGCTTGTGGCAAAATGTTCACTAGATGGAGCTTACCACTAGCTCTAAAACAAGCTTTAATTACAAGTGCCAACAGAAAAAGAATTCAAAATCTCTATTGGTAAATCCTCATCTCCAGACCAATTGGTTTTGAGCTTATGGCTCACCTCAGTGAAGAGTTAGGATTTTAGACACTAGATCTAAAACTCCAACTCAGCCATCAGCACTTACTTAATACATTACTATCAGTTTGAAAACTTGAATTTTTCAGACACCTAAATGTCTTCAAATCCAGCCTTACAAATCAGATGGCTATATGGGTCTGAACTCAGTTAAGTTTTACCATATATTAAAAGCTAAAGCAATATAACATCACAAAACCCTTCAAAGGTACACTTATAATAATTAATAAAACAAGACACAAATTGTGAGAAAATGTTCACTAGATAGAACTTACCACTATCTCCAAAACAAGCTTTAATTATAAGTGCCAACAGAGAAAGAATTAAAAATCTCTATTGGAAAATCCTCATCTCCAGACCAATTTGTTTTGAACTTATAGCTCACCTCAGTCAAGTGTTAGGATTTCAGACACTAGATCTAAAACTCCAACTCAGCTGTCAGCACTTATTTAATACGTTACTATCAGTTTGAAAACTTGAATTTTTCAGACCTGTAAATGTCTTCAAATCCAGCCTTACAAACCAGATAGCTATATGGGTCTGAACTCAGTTCAGTTACATCATATATTAAAAGCTAAAGCAATATAACATTGCAAAAGCCTTCAAGAGTATACTTATAATAATCAATAAAACAAGACACAATTTGTGCAACTTGCTTTTAAGCTTATGCCAAAATATTCACTAGATGGAGCTTACCACTAACTCCAAAACAAGCTTTAATTATAAGTGCCAACACAGAAAGAATTCAAAATCCCCTATTGAAAAATCCTCATCTACAGCTTATGGCTATCTGGTTTGTAAGGCTGGATTTGAAGACATTTATGTGTCTGAAAAATTCAAGTTTTCAAACTGATATACATATTAAATAAGCTGATGGTTCAGATGAAGTTTTAGATTTAGTGTCTGAAATCCTAACTCTTCACTGAGGTGAGCCATATGCTTGAAAACAATTGGTCTGGAGATGAGGATTTTCTGATAGATATTTTGAATTTTTTTCTATGTTGGAACTTATAATTAAATCTTGTTTTGGAGCTAGTGGTAAGCTCCATCTAGTGAAAATTTTAAATCTTATTTTTTCTTTCAATTTTTGAGGATTATTAATAAAAAACGAGATCCTAGTAACAACCAATCAAACATACTATTCCCCTATGTTAGTGTCTTCATAATTACAATAATAATGATAAACTCTTATTTTTAAATTGAACAATCTGTCCATTCAAATATCACATAAATATTCTTCAATTATTTTTCAAAATTTGAACAAACAATTCTGGTATTTAAATTTATGATGGATCAGTGAAGTAATCTTCTAAATAGAACAACATAATTTCAAAATAAGCACAATGAACTTTCATCACTAAATAAATTGACTAAAGTGATCATGAATAAAAAATTATAATTATTCTATTAAGTAAAATCATCACTTTTTTAGATATTCTTTTAACATCATAAATGCAATTTTAATAAAGTGACTCTTATGTCAAGTTTTTTAATATCCATGTACTCTCAATGTATACAGTTAAAGACAATTTTTAATTTGTTGTATACTTTTTAGATTTCTGATGTTGTATGGTAATGATGAAAAACCAAGAAAATTAATTAACAATAAATAACAATTATTTTTGACATTAACACGTATAACAAATAATAACTCTGCTGTCTTATAATATAATCAAGACAAGTCTTTTGCAGACACATTAAGCAAAACTTTAGGATGTCAGAAAATTTTAGTTTACAATTTTACCATAAATTAAAAAATAAAATAAATTACTAAATAAAATGGACTGTTAATAAAATTTTTATAGTTCTGATATTTAAATAACTTCTCACATTTACACACACAATCTCACTATTATAGTCTCTTTTATAACATATTTAATACCTTTTATAAACCATAAACTTACGAAAACAGTAATTGAAGCCATATACAATTTTAAAATTTTAAGATTAAATCTTTATTGAATTTATGTTTTGAGATGCTGGCAAAGCATAGCTACAAAACCTACACATCAAACAAAACAACCTATATTCAGATATACTTGCAACAACAGGTAAGAGTAGTGTTCCTTAATACCTATAATAAATATATCTATTTCCAAAATAAAGCCATGGCAACACACTATATAGGGCTTTATACAAATATGCAGTACAAACAAGAACCCCATTTTGGAATGATATGGTAAAGACAAACTAAACTCTTGGCATGAACTTAAAGTGAAAACGAGGCTACATTTGAGGCAATAAATGAAGTAGGATTTAATTTCTAGTCATATAAATGAAAATAATCAACAGAAAACAACAATAATAATTGGAATTTGCCTTAAAGTGTTATATGCTTACATACAATTAAGAGTAATATAATTCATTGGAACAGATATCATAATAATCTAAGAGAGAGTCTAAGCTATGATCTCTATCAAAATACACTGATAACATAAAAGAAAAAGAAAGTCACAATCTTATTAAAAGATAAGAATATTCTTAAGAAACAAGAGAAAGACTAAGTAACATGGATAATGATTGCTAAATATAGCTTAATAAAATAATGGCATAAAATACATAATAAAAATATACATAATCTTCTACTTCATTCAGCATTTACATATAAATTCAAAATAAATAACATCATAAGAAGGGCAAAGATAACATATTTAAAATAGAGCTCTATCAACCCAATAATATTCTGAGAAGTTTGACAATATAATTTATAAATAACATAAAATTGAACCAACTAAAAATGCATATGATAATAGCATTTTCAATAAAATTATGAATAGTTTTATGTAAAAACTAAACTCTTTTACCAAATATAAAATAAAGGACCTTCAACTTGTTTCCTACCATTTCTCAGGATACATTCATTGAAAAATAAAGTTCTGATAATAGTGCAGATATGTAGCTTGTAGTAACACAGCATAATTAAGTCACATGAACAGTAATTTACACACTAAAATTAAGCATAAAAATTTCAAGATTCTAGGTAGGAAAACATATGGCCATTGAAATGGATGCAAATATTCCACAGATAAAAGCACAGGTAATGACATATGTTTTATAACCTAGTATAAAATCATTTTATAACTTTTCTATCCTTTGAAAATACTTCCATTAATGATAAGCAAGAGGAGTATTTTTTTAAAAAAAATATCACATTTTATAGTAGAGCAGATTTTTAATAACACTAATAAAGAACAGACTTTTGTTATAAATGGAGGATAAGTTGATAATAAATTGGAATAAAAATAGTAATTAAGGAGCATTCATACTTTTAATTCTATATAAAATAATATTTTAGGCTGTCAATAAAAAATATACTTTTTGTGTAATAAAATTAATTCCAATATAATTTTTACATTAATATGTAAGCAATATTATGCTTGTAAATATTTAACAAACAATATACTATGTTTCATAAAATAACATAACATCTTTTCAACATGTGAAAAATACATGAAATAGACATAACAATCCTAGTTTATCAAGTAAAATTATCTTCATATCACCACTACAATCAATAATAAATATCGGTTAAAAATAATAATAATAATGTAATTAAGTTTGTGTCCTAATAACATAAGTTAAATAAATTAATTGTTTCCTTTTTGAAGTGTCTATAACTTTAAGTAAGTCATTCATGTAATTTATTATAATGAAGATTTTACTATTTGGAATCAAAAGTTCTTCATTTTAAATGAATTAAAAACCAAGGAAAACTATGTTTTTGAAGAGATGAAAATTTTACAAAAAACATTTTTCAAATAAATATTTATTAAAGCAATTAAAAAATTCAAAATCATTATCAATATGAATAATTTTGGCAAATATTAAATTTAACTTGAATTATTAGCTACAGAATCATATGAATAATCAAATTAATAAAATTTATTACATACTAGAAATGGCAATACTACCTTATTTTTAACTTCAATAAAGTCCAAAATTTAAATGAAAATGATTTAAACATTATTGAATATTCAATTGAATTTTCTATAATGTTTCCCTGTAATAAAAATCTTAAACACTTAAAGATATCTGTTTAAAAGATGAGCTTGCATGAAGTTAGTTTTAGAAACTCATTATTTTAACTTTTAAAAATAATTTTAATTAAAAGAAACTAAAACATTTAAAATTAGCAAATTAAAACAATTGAATGATTTGGAAATAAATGTGAACAAGCACAAAAGTGAGTATTTGAGAGTATTTATCAACTCTATTTATAATGTAAGTCATGTGATCTATTTTAATGAGTAAAATTGACATTTTAATTTACTCCTATTTGACCCAATTGATTAGACTTCATAAATGTATAAAATTCTAGAAAAGTTTCTAAAAATAAACTTATCTGCATATTATGTCTAGACAGTTAAATAATTATTGCATTTTTTTAAAAGAGATTATTTAGAAAACCAAAAATATTACAATGAAATGAATAATATTAAACAATCAAAATTATATTACTTATAAACAGCATATTACTTGTAACATTTTACTTTAAATACACTTTCTCAAATTTATTGAAGAACTGGCAATATTTTAACCTTTCTTTTTAAAATAAAGATGTCAGAGAGTAACTTTATATTAAATTAACAAGGAAGTTTTTTTTAAAGTACAGTTTTATAATACTGACATTCACATATTCATTATTTTTTTTATTTTTACAATTTATTAGTTTTATTATTACACCTTTTAAACTAATTAAATCTAGACCTATTTAATTTTGATACTATAATTAAGATAAAATAAAGTATTTTACAGTTAATTTATACATTAGCAAACCAACTTTAAGGGTTTGAATTAGCCTTTCAAGTTTAACACTAGTATTAAAATTTTACACACACTAATATTTAAATTAAAATGGTTTTAGTCTTATTATTTTACTATTCAGTTATTTAACACTTAAAAAAACATCATAAACAGACTACTAAAATTATTTTTAAAGTTATAAAAGTTACAAAAGTTCTTATAAATTTTCTTGTTATATAGCTAAACATTAAACTATTAAGCAGTTTATTAAAAAAATTAAACTACTGAAATAATTTTTTTAATATTAGTTAATATACATCTCAGCTTTTAGCTTCATATAATGTAGAAGATTTGAACACAAACTTTCAAGTTCCATTCAGCAATCAGATCATCATCTCCCAAACATAAATATTATCAGTGTTTGGTTTATATTAAGATAGCAAATCTTTAAACATTAATGAACAGGCTTCAATCTACTCAACTCTCATTTTGGCATTCCATCATAAGATATTCAATGGTAAGAGTAGATTGAAGCCTGTTCATTAAAGTTTGAAGGTTAACTATTTTAATATAAAATGAACACTTCTTATATATGTGTGTGGAAGATGATGATCTGGACCAACTAATGAGTACAGGTTCAGCATGAAATATATATATTGGATATCATTTTATCTTTGTCACATGTGAGTGGTCATGTGTATACATTTGTATGAGATAGAATGGATCACAAAAGAGAGCTTGAAAGACTGTGTTCAAATTGCTTATATTACATCTAAACTCCATGTACATATATTAGTAAAAATTAGTCGGATGTCACACAACCTATATAGCTTGTATTACCAATATGTAATATATAAAGAGCCTGCTAAAAGCTCTGAAAAGCTTATTTATTTTATTTTTTATGATAAATGCTACAAGAGTATATTGAATCTAATGTCCTAGCTCCTCACTGACAAAAGCGATAGCTCAAAACCGGTCTGGGAATGGGGACCATCATAGATAAAGACTTCAGGTATTTTCTCTTGCAGCATTTTTCATAAAAAATAAAATAAATAAGCTTGTTTAGAACTATTAGCAGGCTCTTATATATATATATATATATATATATATATATATATATATATATATATATATATATATATATATATATATATATATATATATATATATATATATATATATATAAAGTATACATGTATGTCAAATATTATGCATATATTTTAGACAGTTTTAGAACTATGAAAATGAGCAAAAATCATAGCATATATGTTTACAAAAATGAATATATGAAAGGTATAAAGCATATATATTTATAAGAAATAGAGTAATAAGTGTATGCATATAAACTTTGAAAAGTTTTGATAATTTGAATATCAATTAATAAACACCCCAAAATATATGGTTTGCTTTCATAAAATGTAATTTATATTGAATTGAATATTGCCATATCTTACAACTCGAAAAGAAAAAAAAATTGAAATAAAATTTCTTTTATATAAAATGCCTTTTTTTATTATACACTAAAATTTTTTTTTACAACCGCAACTAGGCTTTTGGGATTCACTTGAAATAAAAGCATGAGTGAAAATCCATAAATTAATTAAGTCAACCTCTTGTTATAAAAAATTGGGATTGATCTTATTAATTTCTTGAACCCTCCCCCCCACATCTTCCCATTTCAGGTTAAATCTTAAAACCCCAATTGTGATTGAAGAAACTTTTTTTTCTTTTTATTGCACAATAAAAAAAAAACATTTAATGAGAGAACTGTGCTATGTGGGCATTTTTATATGCAGATTTACCTCATTCTCAAACTGCTATTTTTAATGTTATTTTGCTAATTTTACAATTATTTTATTAGATGTGATGTGATGTATTGTAACTTCTCCTTAAACGAAGTCAAGAATATCTCAGCAATTATGCCCAGATATAGCCACTTTATTTTCCATTCCCCACTCTAAATTTTCCCATATTCTGCTCCATCCCATTTCCACAACATAATCTTTGTCAACTCTATAACCTTTATATGTAAATCCCTCTTATCTTTTCCCAAACCCATCATAAAAACCAATAATTCACTTAATGTATAATCACTTTTTTCATATTTATTCTTCCATAACTTCATTATATTTACCCTTTCTGTTTTCAAGCATTTACATTCAATTAACAAATGCCTAATATTTTCTATTCCTTCCTTACATCATTTACAATATTTTCATATAATAAATATGATGTGGCTAGAATTGTATGGAAGGGAGTTGCAGTAGCAGGGTTAACATATGGTAATGATGCATTACATGTTAATAAAAGGGTTTTAAATTATTTAGAGAAAGTACAAAGGGAAGTAGGAATACATGCATTAGATGTAGAGATGTGGACAACAAAAGAGGCAATTCAAGGAGAAATGGGATGGTCAAGTTTTTATATGAGAGATGCAAAAAGTAAAATGAAAATGTTTGGTAGGTTGCCGTTTATGGATAGTAAAAGAATAGTGAAAATAGTGTTTGATTGGGTTATTAGTAAAGGGCAAGTAACAAAATGGGTGAGAAAGGTAATGCAGTAAGCAAAAGATTTGGATAAAGAATTTATATCAGTATACTTGTATAAAAGGTGGGATGATTGTGTTAGGAGGATTGTTGAGTGTTATAGTGGTAAGGAATGGGATAAAAGAATAGAAGCATTAATAAAAAATAGGGAGTTGGAGAGATGGAGAACTAGTATGAAGGATAAGAAAAGTTTAAATATATATAGAAGTGAACGGAATATTGGATGTGAGTTAATTTATGATAATAGTAAGGAAAGTAGTTTATTGTTTAAGGCTCAAACAGGATCTTTAGCAACAAGAGAATATACATGTAAATGGAAAACTATGGATGATTTAGTATGCAAATTGTGTAAGGAAGGTATAGAAAATATTAGGCATCTGTTGATTGAATGTAAATGCTTGAAAGCAGAAAGGGTACAGCTAATGAAGTTATGGGAGAATATATATGAACAAAGTGACTATACAGAATGTGAGTTATTAGTTTTTATGCTGGGTTTGTGAAAAGATAAGGGGATTTAGATATAAAGGCCATAGAGTTGACAAAGATTATGTTGTGGAAATGGAATGGGGCAGAATATGGGAAGACTTAGAGTGGGGAATCGAAAATAAAGTGGCTAACAGGTTTATCTGGGCATAATTGCTGAGAAATTCTTGAGTTCATTTAAGGAGAAGCCATATACATCACATCACATAGCCAAAATAGTATTTAATTGGGTTATATAGGTAACAAGATGGGTGAGAAAGGTAATGCGGTTAGCAAAAGATTTGGATAAAGAATTTATATCGGTATATTTGTACAAAAGATGGGGTGATTGTGTTAAGATGATTGTTGAATGTTATAGTAGTAAGGGATGGGATAAAATAATAGATTTATTAATAAAGAATAAGGAGGTAGAGAGATGGAGAAATAGTATGGAGAGTAAAAAGAGTTTAAATATATATATAGAAATAAACAGAATATTAGGTGTGAGTTAATATATCATAATAGTAAGGAAAGTAGTTTATTGTTTAAGGCTCAAATGGGATCTTTAGCCACAAGAGAATATACATGTAAATGGAAAAATATTGGTGCTTTATTTTGTAAATTATTTAAGGAGGGAATAGAGAATAGTTGGCATTTGTTAATTGAATGTAAATGCTTGAAAACAGAAAAGGTAAATATAATGAAGTTATGGAAGAATAAATATGAAAATCATACTGGATGATGCTGCCACCTTTAGAATTTATTTATAAGCAACCAAAATAAATAATATTTAAATTTAACAGTATAACAATAATGGAAACACTGCCTTTCAAGAAACTCATTGGCAGTTTCTTCTGTTCTCTACCAGAGATCATCTGTCAATAAATTTTAATAGTTCAATTTTTCATTTTCATTTTTCAAGAGAAAAAATGTTTTAGAATCTTTTTTTGCTCAATAATGATGTTTTTTACAAAATATGTGTGAAATATAAATTATTTTAGAAAAAGAATTCAGATTTTAGTACAAAATGTTTATTCTTGCATGAAGGCAAATTGGGAATTGGATAACAAACATACATTTTATGTTTACCACTATGGATTATTTCCATCAATTGTAAAATATTAAGGATTTTAAACTTCTCCCTCGAAAAACTAATCATATCCAAATATCAAGCTGACTGCCCTCACACTATATACATGTGGTATGTAGATGATATATTCATCTTATCCAACCAACACATTACAAATGATATCATACAAGATTTATCACAAAACACTAATTTAACTTTCAATTCCACAACATAAGATGCTTTCCAAAGTCTAAATTACCTCGACCTTCGGCTAACACAGGATGAGAGAACAATAAATTACTCAATGATAATAAAGCCCTTTGAAATCAGAGGTTTTATACACCCACACTCCAATTCTACCAAGCTCTCACAAATTTGCAGGCCTTCAAGCATTTTTATACAGAAATATGCAACTGTGCAAGTTTGAAGTGGATAGAAAGAATAATATACATCTCTACACCAAAGACCTACTACAAGCAGGCTTCAAACTCAACACTATTAACAATAAAATTAAACAATTTTACAAGAAAATCGTAGACAATAAAAATGATACTAAAATTCCATATATCACTCTTCCACACATACCTAAAATCTACCAATTAATTAAAGTTTTGTCCAATAAATTTAAAATTAGTTTTCATACACCCCCATGCACTAAGCGTCTAATCAACAATTCTAAAGATAAAATCGAACCTTCTCAGACCCCCCATGTCATTTACAGCATATCATGCCCACAACCTGGTTGCCGGGCCATTTATTTGGGGGAAACCAAAGCAGGCATAATCAACAGGACAGCACTACATAGATACACCTATAATAGAGCAAAGAAAAATAATGGTAACTTATCAACATTCTTAGAACATTCCAAGAAGACAGGACATGTGTTTGAACCCTCCAACCCCAAAATAGTTGGCATTGAGAAAAATGACATCAAGCAGAAAATCATAGAAGCATACTTCATTAATGGCAATAATAATGCTATCAATAGACAGGATACCTGCTATGACATCTCCAAATGTTATACTATCTAGCTCATTTGCATATGTTTTGCATACCGCTTTGTTTCCTTGCCCTATTTCCTTGTTCTGCATCTTGCATTACTGCTATGAATATGAGGCAAATGGCCTTGAAAGCGCTTAGCATATAATTTTTATAATCTTTATAGCTTCTCATTCAAGTGTTTCATATGCTTTTTAATTTGTATATCAATTGTAAGTAGAAATTCATTTTCACTTTAATAATCTAGTGAATTATTAATTTGTATTTTAGAAGGTAAACTAAAACAAATATAGTTTTAAAAGATAAATATATTTTTACTACTGATTTTCTAAATGACCTATCAAAATGTTGGAATTTTAATTAAATCTTCTAATAAGAATTTTGAAGTATTAAAGAGTTAATATAAAAATATTTCTATTATTTTTAACTAAATGGAAAACTATATTGTACTTTAAATTGATTGGATGCTTATTGTAACAATCAGGATGTGCTGACAACAGCAAAAGCATCACTAGAGTAACTTATATAACCATAACTCATTCCAATGCACATATACTTCATTTTAATTAACTCAGTGATCAGGAAGAGACTCTTAAAACTAGATTACAACTATATTATCTTCCTGTGGCAAACAAGACACTCAATGCAATATATATGTAAAAATACAAACATTTTATTAGTAATACTTTAAAAACAAAAGAAATGAACACTGCTTAATTGTTAGTAGACTTATAAGAGATGTGACTACATGTTATTTAATTCATGATTTTATATACATAAGGAATTTCAATATAAACAAATATATATTTTGGATAATAGATTTGATGATCTCTAGTGCAGATATCCCTTAAACAGGTACATGATAATAAATGAAGCAGGGTAAGTTTAATTATCTCTAGAAAATATGGTTAACATAGTTGATTTCTAATTCTTATGATCATGATCCACCAATCCTTAAATATCAGGCTTTAACATACACAAACACAGAAGGCAGTACATGGTTGCTAAAGTAAGAAACAATCCAATAATGAGGTAGTCTGTAAAATGCTTGCCTCCTCAATGCCATACCCAAGTCTCTATGAAATAAATGGATCATAGTAAGAAGGAATAAGCATCTTCCTCATAATGATCAAAAAATCTCACCAACAGGCAGGAATGATCCACTTTCCAATTGAAGGAACAAAATGACAGTCCTATGGGCCTAAAGTAAGAGACATATTCCTGCATATATGTGCATCATATTCAAAAGGGACCCTGCTATTCTGTTTTCTCCAAAGAAGGTGGAACAAAATAAAATAAATAGTTAGACAACCCAGAAATACCATTTTATATAAAATAATAAAGAATTGATCTGAAGTAAATATATATGTAAAATAAAATGTGAACAGTCATGTCATAAGTTTATAATATGTGGACATCTATCATATAGGCTAAATCAGATAGTACACAATTATTAAAATATTTTCTGATAAAATTATTTCCTGTTTAATTAGAGATCTGTCCTATAGGTATTACATATATAAGGAATTATTGATATGACAGCCTACAATGATAATATAGTAAACTAAATGGTATTAAAAGTTTTATAGAATAAACTATCACACCTTATACTTCATTATTTATATCATAAGTTTTATAGAATTGAAAATAGTGTATCTTCAGTTTACATATATATTTCATTAATTATATCACAAGTTTTATAGAATTAAAATTAGTGTATCTGTAGTATACATTTATGTTTGTCCCTTTAACAGAAACAAAGTTTTAACTTTTAACTTCGAACATTAAATTTTATTTTTAAACTGAAAATTGTTTATAAATCACCTATAGGCAGTATACATATATATATTTTTTTCCCAAAACAGAAAATAAAGTTTGCTTTTAACTTCATAACACTCAATCTTAAATTTAAATTTGAAAGTTTTATATAAACCATTGTAATTGCACTGATGTGTAAATTATGTGTTTTAGATTAACAGATTTTAAATATACAAGTTTAAAATAGAAAATAAAAAAGAAAATTAGAATCAATAATAAGAAGGATTTAAATGTTTTGATTTGACCAAATTACAGGACTACTAAATATTTTATTCACTGTAATATATTTACTAATTGTATCTCCTTCAACTGATTCTTAAATAATAAGTTTAACATATTTAAGAAGGATCGAGTATTTTACCACAGTCGATCTTCCTTAATATTGAATTAATTAAGCATAGGTCATAATATAAATAATAAAAATATTTTTAAATAATGCAATAAGCATATTGGAGTAATACAATAAGAAAACATATTTTAAAAGAATGATTAATAACTACTTACTCAAGCAAAGGAATTGTGATATTAAAGATATTCGAATTGTTTACCGATATGTCAAGATTTTCTATAGTTAAAATAAAACCACTATTTAACAGACCATTGTAAAGGATTTTGATAGGTGATAAAATACTATGCTGAACTTCTCAGTATAGTTCATAGGTCTTCTGTAACAGTTCAGTTGGATATTGGCTGGTCATTTGGCATTATACATTGGGGTTTTTCTCTTGATAGCAACAGCATAGTATGGTCAGCAACTTTAATCATCAATTGTAGGCAGAGACTTTAGCAATATTGCATTCTCTAAGTACCATGGAGACTCCATAATCACACTCCTTGGAGGTGATCAGAGAAATTGATGATTTATATTTTACTGACCATTGTGTGTTGTAATTTATAATAGCTTTTTAAAAAACTTTACAAAAACATTACAAGATTTCTATAGAACTAAAACTCTTTCTTCCCTGCCACTATATATATCACTCAAAACAAAGACATCCAGATGTTTTTCAAATTGATTAATTAATTTGTAAAACTTAGAGACAATACTTTTCTTTACTATATAAAAAAATCTTACTGATCACAATGTTGATCTAGTATAAGTTAAAAATTTTACTATTGCATTTTTCTTAATTAAATTCTAAATATCTTTGATTTTGTCTAATCCTCCACAGTAATTATACATTTTTTGACACCTTTTACTCAATGACAATGAATCGCTAAAATATAAATTCCAAAATTAGAATTTAATTCATACATTTTTTGAACATCAATAGATTTTAATTAATTACTTAAATTTTCTTTGCTGACTTGAACCCCCTCCCCCTTACTTTCACATAACATTAAATTGCATAACAAAATTAAATTTCATAATAAAATTAAATTTCTTTTATACATTATTTTTTAAAAATGCCTTAGTATTATAACTTTATAGTAATAATGTATACATTAAGCACACACATATATATATATATATATGGATGTATATATATATATATGACTGCTTTATTATATGTATTTATATTATTAAAAACCAGTCAGTACTTAGACAATTCCAATATTAATAACGATTAAAAAATTCAAAATGTTGTCAAGGCAACCTCCATTTAACAATAACGGCAGAATGTATATATAGTGATATACATATCACTAGATGTTTCTGCCATAAGTTAAAATGTATATTCTTTATACAACATATAATGTAATAATATGTGTATATAAATTATTAAATATATGGAATAATTTTTTAAGTTAAAAGTATTTTCACATTTTTGCTTTCGATTGGAATTTTTTTCTGTAAAAAATGATTATCAAAATTATATTGTCAACGAACTTCACTTAATACATATAATTTTAATTTAAATCAATTTCATATATATATCCCTAGATATTTTTGCAGTAAGTTAATATGTATACTATTTATGTATATAATATATTCAGTATGTGCATGTAATTATATATGTATAAGAAATCAATAAGTAACTTTTCTGTTTAAAATTGTTTGATATTTTTTCTTTTCATTTAAAAAAATATTATTTTTTTTAAAAATAGCTTAGCAAAACTATATTATAAACAAACTTTCTTATTACTTTAAAAAATCTCTAATTGTTTTCTTGCAAGCTTACTTAAAACAAATGAAAGTTATAAAAAAAAATTACATGTCAAATATCAATATATTCAATATATTTTTGCTCTTGGTTTCATATCTAAGACACTAGGTGACTTACTTTAAAGATTAGGGACCTATATGGATTAGCTTAGTATTAATTAGTTGTATACATCAAGTAATTCTATTGAATTTAAATATAATAAACCTCAATTTTAAATTTCTTTCTAACTTTAAAAAATCAAGTTTACAAACACACATATCAACAAACCAACTGATTTTCCAAGTTCAATAAGATCATTTAAAAACTATTTACTTAAATAAAAAACGGGAATACTACATTATTTGTAAACTCAATTACTTTAAATGATTATTCATGGCTGTAAAAAACATTAAAAAAGGAAGAACACAGACTAAAGAATATCAAAAAGAATTACAATATTCCTGAAAATATAAATAAAATATACCAAAATATGACAATTAGATTAGATATAAAATATGACAAACAATTAAATTTTTATCTAAGAAGCAGGAAACAAAAATTGAAAAAGAATCTATTGAAAAGTTTGTTAATTTATTAGATTATCCTTTCGCTGATAATGTGAAGTCTATTCTCATTTATGGTCAGAAATTTGTTGGGAAAATTGGAAATACTCTGAGAATAATTAGACATTTAGTCTAAATATGAAGAAAGCATTAAAAAAAAGGCACGATTAGTAAAATGGTGCAAGCATTATGGCTCAAACCAATAAAACAAATGAAAAGATCTAGACAAAGAGTATAGAATTAACAAAAATAAATCAGTTTAAATGTATGAAATAAAATGAGAACAGGTTTGTTCTTCTAAACAATGAAGAATAATACAGTCATAATTCGATGAAGAAATCAAATTAAAATTTAAGCAGATAGAAATGTCCAACCTAAAAAGGTGAAGGATAAATTTGTTGCATCTATATTAAGGAAGCATCTTAACAAGATAGTCAAAAAATCTGAATACCTTAAAATCTATTCTACAGTTGTCACTCATCCAAGAATTTTCACTTAATAATTATTAAGCTAGTAAACAATTAGCAAAGTATATAGATAGAACCTAACTTTTAATAACTCCTTTAATAATTAAGATGAAGTTAATATTGTAAACTATTAAATTAACATAGTGTACTATTTATTAATCCACTAAACATCACATGATCACCATTTTTTATGCTTGCTCAAGCTGTTAAAACAGTTACAACTGGTATGTGATACAAAATGAAATTTTCTATGATTTAGTTTCCTATATATATATTTTAATTGAACAAGTGTTTGTATCAGTACCTTCCTAATTATGTGTGTATTTTGCAAAAATTAAATTAGTTTGAATTTTATGGACATAGTGTACATTTTTACCATTTTTATGGGGTATTTAATATTATTTTTCCATTTTTTGTGATTTTATGTTTATATTTCTTTTATTTTTTATATAATAAATTGTTTTTTCTCTTCATGAATAAAAATTGTAATTAAAAATCTGCGATTTCTTTTTGCATGCATTAGTGAATCTGTAATTATAATATGTTTAATATGCCAGCTTAGCACATTCAAGATTTAGTATTCAAATCTCATACTCTTAGCTTTATGAATGAAGACTGTTGTGATTTATTGTACACATATGCAAATGAGCTTGAACTTTTAATTAGTTAGTCCATTTTTTGGAGAGAGCAAAGCATGCCTCTCTTTTATTAATGGCACTGATGTCATTTGCTATGTAAAAAGCTTTCTTGACTTTTCTTTTGGCATCACTCTTCTCTATACAAATTATTTCAGAAAAACTGGGTTCAAATACATGGCGTAGCTTGGTGGTCCCAGAAAATCGATGTTCCTTCATTTTTATTTTTAAACCTGTTGTATGCATATCTGTGTTGGTAAATTTTTGTATTGATATTAGCCTGAGCCTCACCATAGTGAGGGCATGCCATTTTATAAACCACATAAGGGGCTTGATCTTTTTTTATTTTGTCTTTGGAATTATTTATTAGTCGGTTAGTGTACAAAATACTCACAGTAATAAAAATCAAATGTGTTTATTATATAAATGGATCATCCTTTTTCTAAAAGAAAGCAATCAACTGATTTCAGTTGAAAGCTATTCTAAATAAAAGTAATTTATTTCTCTATCATTTGCATGTATGTATGTTTGTTTTTTTTATTATTTTTTTATCCAACTGTTATAATATTTTTTGTAAGTAATACTTATAATAAAAAAAAGAAATTTGGAATCATAATTTTATTATAGAATAATGCTGTTCTTAGGATTACTATCAGATAGCAGTTGTAGCATTTGTAGTATAAAACCACAAAGTACCCATTGTTGATTAATTTGATAAATTGCTTAACCAACAAATGTGCATAAAATATGAACATAAATAATTAATGCATATGCATTCAGTCAATTGGTATATAATCATTTGGCTAATAGAATAACATTTGTAATTCAGAAATTAATAGGGAATTATGAATACAGAAATAATTTTCAAAAATGGGTTGAATCATTGTGAAAGATTTACTGTTCCAGCATTTAATAATTGTATACTCCATCCTGCAGTATGTTTTTTATAAATAAGCTTAACAACAAGAAAATAATTTTACAGCACTTTAATAGACAGTTGCTACTAATCAAGAACATTTTTAATAATCTATATCAGAAAGGACAAGCTTCACTACACCGCCATAGCCTATATCCACATTCTCCAATCGACCAACTCAATATAAAAGATCCAAGTGTATATGTTCTTGTGAAAAGCTATAAAAATATAATGAAATTTTGATTTTGATCCCAAGAAAGAATCTCAAAGCAGAAGATATAATTTATCAACATAAGAACCAACTTATCAAATATATATATATATATATATATATATATATATTTGATAAGTTGGTTCTACATAAATATATCAAATATATATATATATATATATATATATATATATACTGCAAAGAATCTAATCAATTAAGGATGTGCACATAATGAGTTTGAGCTGACCTGCAAAATTCAAAGAATTATAAATAAATTTGTGGAGTTATATTAGATTTCAAACTCTAAAAATATACCTAAATGAGTATCTTTATGTGTATTTGTTTAATCTAGTTTATAAGTTTTTTCATAATTAATTTGAATTGCGTTTGAAAGTGACTTATTATGATTATCATTATTATTAATTTTATGCTGTATTTCATTATTTTGTATTTAGTATGTTATTAATATTTGAAATGTAATGCATTGTTTATTTTCTCTTTGTAATATGTATTTATACTTATTGGGATTGCATGTTCCAATTTCAATTTTAATAGAAATGAAAATCTGATTTTAGCCATACATACTTTACATCAGTATTTGTGTAACTATATTAAAAAATTGTTTGTCAATTTAGACCATCACTTTTATCAAATATAAAATATTTTACATATTTTTAGGTAAAGGTCTGTTTTTGTAAAAATAAAGTTAGTATAAATATATGCTAATCTTAAAACTGGTGTTATAAAGTTGATATGAATGAGATTATTAATTATTGATTTATAAAATGCTCATTTGCACCATGTTTAAAAATCTTATATTAATAATTTTGTTAATGTTTAAAGTTTTTCAATTTTTATTTTCATTACCATATACTATTTGAGTTATACAATGTTATTTGATGGCTGTCATAATGAAATTTAAATTTTAAGTTGGCATATAGTAATTAGCTATGATAAGAGAGAAATAAAAGTTCGAATTAGGTTGATAATTTACATGGTTGTCATAGACCTATCACCCATGTCTCTATCATCAATCATAAATTCAAACATCACATAATTCAAAGAATGCCTGATAAAGAGCTGCTGTAATAACTTTTCTGAGATGTATAATTTGAGATTATATATTTATTATTTAAATACATAAAAGTATAGTTGAGTTTATTAAACAAGTGTATAAATAAATATTTAACAATTCCATTCCATTTCCTTGCTATCAAGAATTTGAAAAGAAATTCATCATCTATATATCAAATAGTAATTCCAATACATCTTTAGATTATAATAAAAAGTTGTTTATATAGATTTTTTAGGTCTTTATTGAATCATCTATCTGGTCCATTTGGTAAATCAAAAGAGACATGATTACATTAAGTAGCTATCATCTATTTGTTCCATTGCTATATGTATATATTTAAAATGTGCAAACCAAACACTATAAATTTAATTATTATTATTGCAATTATTTGTATATAATATGTGTTATATTTAATTTGCGTATATACATATGTACATATATATTAATCAGTTTAGAATCTTCTCCATAATGTGTGTACTGATGTTGTATTAGTGAAAATAGTAAAATAATGGCAACTCTCTACACAGTAGTGCCACCTAGTGCAAGCCATAGTAATCAGTGCATCTAGAAAGTAGTGTATCAAAATCCTTATATAGTGCCTACTCATCTAATATATGAGGAGCTTTGGATCTGAGATCACTGCATCTAGATATTTGGATATAATGTATGCAACCTTCCAAAAACCATCTTTTATTTTGTTAGTTAGCTATAAAGATATGATCCTAAAATAAAAAAAGACAATAATATTCTCAATTTAAGATAATTCACTTGTATAGTCATATAGATCTGAATCCTGTTCTGTGTCTATATATTTTGGTGTCTTTGGTTTTTGATAACCATAATCATCAACATCCTTTTGATTCAAATTTGTATGACAATGCAAGTGAATTATTTTGGATTTAAAACATTACTGGGTTTTCATTTTGGGCTCATAACATTATAGATAACTAAAAAATAAAAGACACCTGCTGGAGATATACATTAAATCCAAAAACTAGGTTCAGTGCTATCAGATCCAAGGCTCTTCACTGATGAAAGTTACAGGGGAGAAATTAGTCTTGGGAATGTTTGATAAGTAGACACTAGATAGAATTTTGTTACAAAAATCTTCTAGCATCATTAATTACTATGGCTTGCACTGGGAAGCCCTATTATATGGAAAGACTTGCTCCTGTTTTAACTGATTGTATAAGCATGTACTATTTTAATGAAAATGATCTATTTCTTATTACATCAATGCATTTCACTCTTTTATTAAATTAATTTGAAATATAAACAAACATATATAAAATTTAAATGAAAGTAACAATACCTCAGAACCTATGCATAAATAACACTGATATGTTAATAAATGCAATGGGAAGAATGGACTATCTATTCTTTAAGCTTTCCATGAACTAAGCATTTGTTTGTAAATAAAGAATGAAACATGTATGTTAGACTAATTTGGCATAAAAAACACTTTTTATACAATTATATAATTCTACTAAACTTGCACTGTTCAAGTTAATATGAAAAGGTAAATAAAACTAATAAGAAAGTTTTAAAAGCACTAAGACAGCATTTAGTAGATTCCTTCCAGAATCATAGTGTTGAATAGAGTTATGCTGTTAAAAATGTGCATATATAGTGACAAAGACCAATACGTAAATCAGGAAAGGGATCCTTATTCCATCAATAGAAAATATCCTATTCCATTATCAAAAATATGGAACATCTAATTTACATACAGTGCCTGATTTATATATGAATATTTTTAACAGCACAGTTCTATTCAGCACTATGGTTATAGCAGCAATCTTCTAAAAGCTGGCTCCACTTTTAAGACTTTCTTATTAGTTTTGTTTTACCTTTTCATATCAACTTAAACTGTACAAGTTTGGTAGAATTATATAAAATTATGATTGAAAATTTAGAAAGTAATGATGATGTATTTTTATTCAACCTCATAATGTTAATAGGTAATCATTTTTATTCTTTGCATTTCTTGATGTATAAATGTTATTTATATATAGCTTCCAGGTAATTAATAACTCCATTTAAATTTCATATATATTGTTATGCATATTTATATATATCATCCTCATCCATTTTCAACTAGTATCGATTCACCGCAGAATGAAGGTCTTTTTAAGTTCAATCTATCTATTCCAATCTTCATTCTCTCTTCTCAATATCATGTCAGCACACTTCCTTATTTCATCCATCCATCTCACATGTGGCCTCTTTTTATGTCTTTTACAATCTAGTGGTATCCAGTTTAAGATTTCAACTGTTCATCTATTATCATCTTTTCCAGGAAATGTGCAGCCCAATTTTATTCTATTTTTTTTTTCAATGTTGTCAGTAATATATATATATATATATATATATATATACTGACATATTTCCCAATATATATATATATATATATATATATATATATATATATATATATATATTGGGAAAAGACATTCTATGATATTTACATGTGATGGGTTATTATTTGCATTTATTTGGATATAAAATTGGTTGTATTATATGAAATTATATAACATTTAGGAAGAATCTAGAGAATTATTAAGTTATCTAGAAGAACAAAATCAAATTTTATAAAAATGCATTTGAATAGATAGTGATTTACTACAAATTTATAAATTGATTACAGAAGAGTCATAGAAGATAAGTGACAATATTTTTCAAAGTAATATTTGACTGAATAGGATATATTACTTTTAATCATTTAACATTACATTTTTTTCAAATCCTAATAATATACTCCAAAAACTTGAGCTGAGTCAAGCCAATATGAAAAGTTCAAGGAGGCAATGCTGATTGTAAGAGACCTGAATTCAATCAACAAGAAGGAGTCTTGTGTTTCATTGTCAAAGAAATGGAACATCAGACTTTTATAATTTATATTTCACATTTCAATAATTTGCACATTTTATAAACTATAGTCAACCTGCTCCCAGTGTGAGAAGTCACTGAAAGGTAACTCACTGATATTAAGTTAGAATATAAATATTTGGTTTAAAAATATCTTTTCATATTGGCTTGATTCAGCTTAAGATTTTGGAGTATATGAAAAGACTAAGTGTTTATGGATAGGGAGAGATGCAAAAAGACTGCAAATTGGAATCCATGATGACATGGTGCAGCAGGTGAAGGGATTTAGATATTTGGGTTGTTGGTTGAGTGAGGATGGAAGAAGTGAAGATGAAATTAAAAGAAGAATAGCATTGGCAAAGGTGACATTTGTAAAAAGAAAGAAGATATTTTGTGGACCTATGGAAAGAGAATTAAGGAAAAGATTAATTAAATGTTATGTGTGGAGTGTATTAATGTATGGTTGTGAGACATGGACATTGAGTAATAGAATTAAGAAATGACTGGAAGCTTTTGAGATGTGGACATGGAGAAAAATGGAAAAAATCAGTTGGGTGAATAAAATAACAAATGAAGAAGTTTTGAAAAGAGTTAATGAGGAAAGAAGATTGATTGAAAGTATCAAAGAGAGAAAGAGAAACTGGATTGGACATATACTAAGAAAAGATTATAGTTTAATGAAAGATGTTTTGGAAGGAATGGTGAGTGGAAATAAAAAGAAAGGACAGAAGAGATTGACATTATTGGATGATATACGAGATGGAAGGGGTTATGTGAAATTGAGGAAGTGGGCAAGGAAGAGAATGGAATGGAAGAATGGATGAACTGATGTAGTGACTACTCTCTGGACCTGTCTATTGGACAGACTACTATTGATTGATTGATGATCGTTTAAGAAGATATATAATGAAAGAAATCTGTTTTATCAAAATTTTCAAATATTATACAATGTGATGTATCCTTTTAGATTAAGACTGGACCAAGAGAATATCTGATAAGGATTTCCTGATCATAGTAGTTCAGTGTTTGGTCAAAGTCAATTTTAATAAAGATCTTTTAAAATGGAAAAAATGTAAATGATAATTTCAACTTTATGTAATTTACCAGTTATTCATTAATGAACTTTTATGCTATATCAATATTACTATTATATTATATTATTTACATTAACAGCCTGGGATTTAAAAGAATATCTTAGGAAGCATTTACCTGATTGTTTGTTGTACACAGGAATGTTCACATATGTAATCACTTGCAATAAACATTAAATAATGAAAACACCAATCCTATTAGTACTAAATTTTTGATATCATAAATTCAGAAATAAAAGTACTTACTAATTAATGTTAATATTATGTGACAGTGAGTTGATATGAATTTTATAAGCTGGTAAAAAGAAATATCCGACTTTTTTAAATTTAAAGAAGTGTAACTAATATTTATTTATGATTTGAGAATCAAACTTTCTAAAACTAATTGTGATAATATCAATTGGAGATAAAAAGATTTTATAGTAAAAGAGAATGAAACTATAACAAATCAAATCATTTTAGTAATCAATATATTTTTAATAAGTCGAATTTTATTAAAATATTTTAAAATCAGCTTCATAACAGAAAAATGCTAGCCAGTTGCTTTTTCAAAGCAACAGATTTGGATAGATTATAGATTTTAAAAGTGTTTGTAACACAAATCTAAGAATATAACAGTTGATAAGATTGACTTTTCATAAATTGAAAAACATGGCAGTGGAATTCATAGGTTTAAAGTTTTACTATAGTGTTCTTTTAACTTGTTCATTAATTTTTCTACATATATCAATCTGTAGGCTCTTTGAATATTTTGGGGTCTATGAGATACAAATACTGTATTCAGATAACCTAATTGTTATATATGATGGCAATATTCAAATTTATAAACCCATGCCAAACATGCGATTAATATCATATTTTTTATGGTATTTTCAGTCATCTTACTTAAATATTGATAACCTTCTGTGTTTCGTTATTAAACAAAGAAAACAAGATAAAATTCTCGACTAATATCTATTTTTATTTTTCTATTGATCAAATGCTCTATAATTTCATATTATATAAATTCATTGGTGCAAATAATAGACTTCACAATAATAATAATGAAATCACAGATGTCTCTAATGTTATATTCAATATTTATGTATAAAATAATAATATTACATGTAATTAGATACCATCCATGAATAATTATGATATTTTGTAGTTTTCGGTTTCCCAGTCTAGTTGCAATGTAATTTTTGACTCCAATATCAATGTTGAAAATGTAGTTTGTGGTATATTAATATATACAATATTAATTACGTATACATGTAACATATGCCTGACATTATGTTCCAATCCAACCAAGTAAAACTGGAAAAAAAATCAAAATTTTATTCAGGTTTAGATATTTTATTTCAGGTACCCTAAATTTAAATTGGCTATCAATTAGTGGTTGGTAAATGAATACAAAATTTAGGAAGAGAGTAAAATAATGAAAAATTATTATTCTTCCACTTGGTGTTTGAGAATTCTTAGTAGAGGTTTATAGCTTTTTTTTTTTTTTTTTTTTGGAAACTATTTTAGACATTAATTATATAATGATATTTGTGATACTAAAAAAACCATAAACCTAACAATAATTAAATAGATACCAAATCATTTTCATTGTTTTTATTTTAAAAAAAAAATCATATATATGTATAATATAAAAAACATTAGTTTTTTTTTTGTTATTATAAATAATGGTTTGATTTTGATTTTACAATGATGCTGTAGGATTCCAAACAGCATTCAATTAAAATTGATTAATATTAAAGCAATCTAAAAATTCACTCGTATCACAGAGAAAGAAATAAAATTAAAAATTACATTTTCTAGCTGTTTTTATTACATTACAAATTATTTTCTAAACAATAAAATTTTATCTTACAAATAATAAACACAGTTCATTCTGACTTTAAATTTTTTAAAAAAAGAGAGAAATAAAGGTAAAATAAGTGTCTAAGTAATCAGAGAAACCTTTAAAAATTTGTTTATCTCTAGTTGTGCACATCAACTAAAGAAAGAAATCCTGCTTCAGAGAATTAATTTCATTTGAACCATAGAGTGATTAGAGACCAGCAGGTCCCTGCAGATAGCTACTAAATTGCTTCATTTACAGTAAAATTGAACTTTCTGGATCACCCCCTGCTTCACAATACCCTACTTACAAACATTGATTCAGGAAAAATAGATCAAGAGTTTCAAAACAGTGGATTAAATAATTATTAAGACTTTACTGACAAACAAACTTAAAAGTGATGTGTACATTATCTAATCAAAGTTACTGCACATACTGCCTATTTGTTATTACTTAAAACATTCATAAATAAAAGCCATATTCTCATTTAGCAAAAGAGAAATCTATAAAAGAAGCAGTAATGAAAATGTTTAAAAACTTTCTTTTAATACTTTGTAATGATAATTAAACTATTTATTGTATTACCTTAAAAAGTAAAATGTTGGTTTCCAAATGTTTAACAGACTTACACATGTAAATGCGCTATTCTATATATTACTATATATAATTTTAAACAATATGTGATTCCTTTGCTGAGAATTAGTGCGGCCAACGAATTATTCACTTACTCAGTTATCTTTTTAATGTCCTATATGCTTACACTGCTAATTATATATATATATATATATACACTGCTAATTATACATATATATATATATATATATATATATATATGTAATTGCCTTTGTATAAAGATTTACTGATCTTCACCATGATTCTTTATCACAACTTCTTAACGATATTAATATTTTTGTTTTTTATTTTATTTTTATATATTGTATTTCATTTACATAACTAAACCTTACATATTTTTGATTTTATTTTTTGAGCTATTCATGCACAGCACCTTATAATCAAATGTGATACAATATGTATCAGTTACTCAGGTGCATTGTACTATCTGTATCCAAAGTTATCTTTACCAATACACTGTAGGACTATATTGTTCTTATTTTCTCTGTTCATTAATTTTATAAAAATATTTCTTGATCATATGTAAAATCCTCTATTAAAAAGTACTCTACTAATTGAAAGGAGACCCTTTGATTTATTTTTGAGATCTTAAAATATGAACAAAACAAATTACTATGATTCTCTTCATAAGTTTTTATTGTTGCAATGGTTACAATTATGTGATGATTAAGATGGCATATAAATATGGTAAAATGCTGCATATTAATATATTGACTTTTTCTCTCTGAATTAAACCAAATAACATCATGGTCTTTCTTTTCAGTTGTTTGAAAGTTATTAATTGAAACAACAGTTGGATTTTCTTCAAAGCACAATAAATTTGTGAATGCATGTGTGAATCAGCAATTATGGCAAACAACATTAAGTATTATCCTCATTCTCAAGAGTATCTCTAAATATTAGCCTAGGCAGTGATTGGTGATAAAGATGTGGATATAAATGTTGTGATTATAGTTCTTGGCTAATATTGTATAACATCCTTCTATTTAATGATCTACAACTGCAAATAAATTTCAAATAAGGAAAGCATGCATGAATAGAAAGAAAACCTGTCTAATATTAAATATGATTTTGTCAGACATTGTAAAATTTTTAAAAAAGGTAAAATAACAATTGATTTGTTGAATTTATACTTTACTACAAAAGCACAAATGTTGAAAAAAGAAACAAAATGAAATTCAATTATAAATAAAAAATGGCAGAATAATATTTTGGGGTTGATGATATATCAGAGAAGGCAGTAAAATTAGATATTCATCTTAATAGAAAGTAGCAAATGTAGATAACTTTAATATATGATAAATAAATTCTGATTATGATGTAGTAGGATATTTTTATATACATATATGAAATCCGTTTAATTTCATCAAACAACATTATAAAATTGTTATGGGAGACTCTAATACTAGAATGGAAAAAAAAACAAAAGTTGAGAGTGCTATCAGTAAATTTGATTATGGAAACAGAAATGAATAAACTCAGAGTTTTTTTTTTTTTTATATGTCAAAGCGTCAGTCTGGAAGTGAACCTGGGACAACTGCTTGGAAAGCAGCTATGCTAGCCACTAGGTCACCAACCCTTGACAACTCAAAGTTTTATGGTGTTTGTAGATAAAGAAAATCATATACAGTATATTATGAAATCATTTTTTGAGGAAAATAATAAATGAAAATAGTCGTTAAAGCTTCCAAATGAAAGCACATAAAGAATAGGATTATATTTTGACTGACAGAAAATATATATTTCAACACAATAATGTTCTTAATAAATTCAAACAGGAAGTAATCATCATTTAGTAAGATGTACGCAAAATAGATTAAGAAAAACATTATTAGCAGTTAATATTTCTAATCTTCTGAAACATTACAATGAATTTAAAATTGATTCTCTATTAATAACTACTACATAGATCTGTGATACAAAAAAAAAAAAAACATTTCATCAATAAATTTTTAACTGAGACAAAAGAAGTTATGCTCTTATTAAGATATATAATTATTAATTTGTTTACCAGTTTCTGTTAGTGTTCACTGTATTTGTCCAATTTAATAAACAAGTAAAAACTTGTGAGGTGGTAGAAAATAATTATACAAGAAAATTTATCAACATTATCAAACATTTGCGGTAATAATAGCAATTTTACAAATATTATGGATCTTGATAGTTTGCATAAATAAAATTTCAATAAGAGGTTTAATTTTTGTAAATAGTAAATGCAATTTTTTGTTATTTTGAAACTTATATAAAAATGTTATGAACATAAAAACTGTATAATCACTATAATCAACATTAAACTGATTATTTTAAACATATTTAATTTCTGATATATTAACATTATATACAAACACACAAACATTTTACAAAATATATATGTGGCTTGTTTTAAATTGTAAGATTTAAAAAAAAGTTAAAACTAAAAATCAACTTGTACTTAACATGTTATTAAAAAGTATATAATATCCATTACGTTGTTTTATCTATAATATTTAATTCTGTGGAGTATTATATTTACACCATATCTAAGGCTTATGTTTGCTTTATTCTCTTGAGATATTATTACAAAACACTCTTAAAATAGGATAATAAATAAGCAATAATTTGAAATATAAATCTATTATTATAATTATTTTTTTCAAAAACAATCTATTGTTAGTAATTATCTATCAAAAGAAGAAACCCATTATTCTGGAGCTCCATTTTTTTATTCCATACTCTCTTTTTGAAATATTTAAACCCATCATGTTTTTAATTTTTTTAAAATTCTATCTCTTATTGCACATCTAATGCCATGCCATCTCTTTTTTTCAATAGAAGTGTTCTTTTTCTAGTTTTTCAATATTTTTATATTTTTTACCATTTTCTTCCAATTTATTTTTTCATTTTTATCCACATTTTTCTGCATTTTCAATTTTTCTTCATATTCAAAATGACCCACTTTGTTTTATATAAACTCCTAAATAAATATTTAAAAGCTTTTTCAATATAAAATGTATTAACTAATCAGTTGCTTCAGGTAATAAAGAATATTTAACCATTGAAATGACAGATTAAGAATAATGGTTTTATTTAAAAACAAATAATTTTTATTCTCTTTTCTTCACTTGCAAATCAAGGTAAGAGTTTTGTAATACTGTTTTTTATTATTTAGAGAAAGCTTTTTTTCATATCCATATATTAAGGTTTTGTGCCCATTTAAATGCTTTCTAAGCATCTGTAGATCTTCCTCTAATTTATTAATCACTATTTATATTGGCTTTAAGGAAAGTATAGACTTACTTATTAATTTTTTGCACTGTCATATCTCTTAACTTTATATCTTCTCCCTTTATTTTTCATTGCTTTAATTTAACTTATATTTTATTATTTTTTCAAATGTTCTATAAGTTCTATGATCCCTAACTTAATTTGCTAACTTCATTTCCACTACCTGAAAATGCTGACTTAGTATTTCTTTTTCCATAGTTATCAAAGTAAAAATCAATATATAATAAGGTATATAAGAATAAGCATATTTTTTTCTTAAATCATTTAGTGCAGCATGGCAAAAATTTGAACACCCTTTTAGGCAAAACACACTTTAAATAATCTATTGCCAAACAAAAACCTCTTCAATAACCTCTCACATATACAATATAAGTGAATAGTTTATTGCATATCAATGCCTAAGAAGATTGACATTTGAAATGATAAAAATGCAGTCATGACCTATGGACTTTGTGCTCCATAATTCACCATTTACTACTGCACAAATCATAATTTGGCAGTTTTTCATAAAAAAATGGGAGGAAAAGAAAGGATTAATAACCAAGATTAGAAAATGTATGAAATACTTTCCATTCTCATTTTACCTTCACCAAAATATCTACATAGCCTTTTACTAAGCAGTTCTGAATGTGAATTGAGTTGATACTAGCTCAAAAAAAAAGTGATGTGATTTGAACCTAAAAATATTTCAAGTTTATCTGGTCAGGATAAAGAATTATAGGTACATGTTTTCTCATGGCTTAAACTTGTAGATATATTTATTAAAAGTGTGGAGTTATATTCAATTAAATTAATGCATTAATTTTTTTTCATGTTAAATAGCATATTCTTTACTCATATATATATATATATATTATAACCTTATATTTTAGTATAAAGTATATAGTTTGGTAAAATTTTTCTATCTTCTTCCAGATGCCTTAATTATTATGGCTAGCATTGTGTATACTTGACACTTACATCCAAATTAATTGAACAATTAGATTATATAATTCCATTTTTTTCTTACTTATTATATAATTTTTTTTTACTTTCTTTATTTTATCTATTAGTTTTCCTCTATTTCCAAACACTAACTTAAATAAATTATGCTTAACCTGCAAAAAAACCAATTGCATATTATATCAGATTTAGTAAGGTAAATAAAAACAAATAATTATTATTTGTTTTTATCTTTAAATAATCCTAAAGATTAAAAGATTTATTTAATTTCTCTTTAATTAACTGATAGAATACATAAGATAAAGGCTTTTTTTTCTTTTTCATTTTTTTTGTTAACAGTTATGTGAATGAGAAGAAATTTAATTGGCTAAGAAAAAATAGAACTGCCAAAGAGATTTTTTTTGAAAGCTGCTGTAATGACAGCAAGTGTATAAAGAAAATTAAATATTTATTTTTATTTTCTTTTACTGTTAAACTTATAACAAAAATGAAAACTTCTCTTTTAAAAAAAGGAGAGCATGTAAAGATAAAGAAAGAAGTTAAAGTAAAATGTCTCTTAAATAATCTAAGTTGCAATATTGTCAAGTGTGAATAGCAAAATGTACAGCTAAATCCTAACAAATCCGTTTGGGTCCACCAACTATGAACCTAGTGGCTAATAATTTTCTGCAAGGTCTACAAACTGAAATGCACAGGAATTATTGTTAACTGTGATAACTGTAATAGCAGCTCTAAAAGGTCAGTCTATTTGAACTTTCTTATTGTTTACAGACTGTTTAGCCTCAAATAAAGTTTTACATTTGTAACTTTAACATCCATGGTAGTATTGTGAAGGTGCAGATTGAAGTACTGTATTTAACTTTGGATAAAGTTTGCTTTCATGAACTTTAACACATATGGAAGTCTTATATATGTGTGGAATGGAATGCTTTTTAAACCCTTTGTGTGCTATTGTCTGGATGATGAAGAATTAATTATAGTTTCCCTCTGAACTTATATTACAAATAACAGTATGAGTTATCTTCATGAAATAACAATAGTGTTCAAAGATATAACAGCTGACCAGGAAATTATTTTAGCTGTCATAGCACTCATGAGACAATTATTTTCTTTAACAATCATTATTTGTCCTCAACATTCATAAATTAAAGTTAGTAAAATATTTCAATTTTGGAGTAATCCCTAAAAGGAAGCCATACAATTTCTTTAACTTTTGAGGAAAATTTGATTAAAATACCTATCCTCATTTCCAAATATCACAGATTCTTAGAGAACCTATGCACAAATCTTTAAGATTCTATATTGTTTAAAAAAAAAGAAAAATATTTATTGAATTATATTTGTCATTAAGTTTAAGTGTGCTATTAATTGATTGGCTAATAGCCAATGGATTTAAATAACGTGTATTTGAACCTAGTCTAGTAATTTAATGAACATACATTTTATGTTTTATTGTATTTTATATTATCTTTAAATATGTAAAGTTTACAGTATATATAATTTATTGTGTAAAATAATTATTTGTTAACTTGGGTGTAGGACTAATGTGTGTCAATTTAGGGAACAGCACTTGCAGAGGAGTCTCATAATTCATTCAATGAATCTATAATGTATCATTACCACATGGCTTAATCCTATATGTGTTTTCTACAGTTCTGTGTTTATACTTTGGTTATAAAATTAGGTAATATTCTTTCATTCCATTTGGTCTATGGTTGGCTTTTATCTCAATTGTTTCCTGTAATAGAGTTTTTATTACATCTTTTGGTCTTGAATCATGTTTGTAAAACAGCATGTGCCTCCCAATTTAGTGGATTAATGAGGGTTATTTATTTCTATTTTTATCTGGAAGAAAGTATTCAGATTATATTAATGTTATAGGATAATTGTATGTAATTTTAATATATTCTATATATCATTTTGTGTTGGTGGTTAGTTCACAAAATTAATTATTAATATTGGTTTGTATATCATTTAAGTTTGTTTCAGTGCTGGTGGGTAATCCACTGAACATTCTGCAATTATACTAGTTGTTCTGATGATGGTTTAAAAAATGCACACAGTATTTACTACTCATTATTCCTTGTGCAGATCAATATATCCACAGGTATATCACTGATCCTCATTATACATATGTATGTTTGAGTAGAGTCTCCATACATTATGATACCTACATTGTTTTACTCCTCTTAATGTTTGTTGCACATGTTCTGATATCAGTCATAAAATGGAATTTAAGTGAATTATGGACATATTTTATTATAGAATTGGAGTTTAATTTTTTTTTTTGATTTTAGATCTCATTATAATCAAATTTCATAGGTTTATCAATTCCAATTGTTGTCATTGTTATTAAAAGTTCAGTATAAGTGCATTCATTCTGGTTTTGATGTATTGGAGGTGGCATTGACTGAAGTTGAATCTCTCTCGTCCTCATAAGGATAATACATTTGTAATAAATTTTAGATTATATTATCTTAAACTCATGCACATATCCATGCACAGAAATAAGTACATATGATAGCATTTTATTTTGTTTATTTACTTACCCAATTAATGTACATTGTTCATGTAGAACAATTATATGTGATGTTATTTATGTTATTTACAGTTTATGTAAAATTATGAATATTGTTAACCAATTACTATTTTCACTGTCTTGCATTGGTGGTCGAGAGGTCAGTATGACTGCCTTGCACTTGCAGGCAGTTGCCCGGGTTGCGGGTTTGCGTCCCGGCTGATGCTATGACACAAAAAAAATATAAAAATTACTATTTTCACATTTATTGAGTCATAAATAAATGCTAATTTGATAACCTAATGTATTTGTACATAGTCACATATAGCGTCAGAAATTCAATATAGTAAATGGGCTATAAATATTAGAGCACATACTGTCCCTGATGATGTATACAAGGTTTATTAAAACATCAAGAGAATATTTTAATGTTTGTTCTTGGGTATCTTGTGATATATAAGATACAATAAAATCATGTTTACTTTCTTTATTACCGTTGCTTTGCTTTGTCAATTCTGGAGTATAATCCAGAATATGTTACCTCTACTGATATTTGTGACATTAATACCTAAATAAATAATAAATTTGCTAGCCAGTAGAACAATTGAATCTATATTCTAAAACTATAACAGATGCCTTATCTATCCTTAAGAGTTTTATTGCTATTGATTTAATTTAATACTTGGGTTAATGAAGAAATAAATTAAATTCATATTATTTACCTTCCATTTCAAAGCATTTACTCTATATAGCATTTCTGTACTTTAAACCTGAATACATGATGAGCTATCGTTTATGATGATATGGAGCAGATTATAATTATTACTATCTAGTTTAATGGCCCACATTAACCACGTAATGATAGACGGTTTTAGAGATTATACCATCTTGTCCATGGTCGGCAATCGTGTCTCGAACAAATATAATTGTAAATTAAGGTAATAGTGTGGTTTTAAAAAAAAAACCAGTCATTGAAAGAATAATTATAAATCATAAATTAAGATTTGGGAATACCGTTGGAAATCCAGTAATTAAGAAGAATTATAGTTAATTAAAGGAATAATAGTTTATTTAAGTAACTTGATATACCTTCAAGTAATGCTGCGATTAGTCTTCGCGGTGTATCCTGGCCGTGACCGGATCGTATAGTAATAGGTTTGTATTGTATCGTGAACCTAGACTTACGATTCGTGGTAAGGGATTTTCGGTTACAATATATATATATGGTATTTATAGATTTGAAATCTTTAAAACATTTTTATAATTATTTTTTTTGAGTGCTGAAATAAATAGATTTTTTTTAAAAATCAGAAATTGTATTTTTGTTTGATTGACAAGCAAGATAGAAAAAATAGTATGATAAATATTTTTTATCAACAACAAAAAAGTGACCTTTTCGTAGTTAAAAGTCAATCTTTAATAAATTTTTCAAATAAATACTATTTCAATGAGCACACATATATATATTTATCGGAGCAGGTGAAATTTATTGAGCTAGCAAATAATACTTCAAAACCTATTTTTAGAAGTTCATTTCAAGTATTATATTTTTTAAAAAACTTTTTTCACATTCATCAATATTGTGAATTACACGTAAATGCTTTTATTCATACATGTTTATATAAGCACAGACACACTCGTATCTCTCTCTATATGTATGTAGAATGTTAAAGGGTATGCTAAAAAAAAATCATTATTGTTATTTAACATAAGAAATTTGATATATTAATAATAAGCATTGAAGTAACTGTGATAATTAATCATTCTCCTTTGTTCAATCTTTCTTTTTTAAATCTCTCGTTGGAGATTCACATTGTTTAAATACTACAAAACTCATATATATATGTAAATTAGTAATCAATGTCTGTATTCCAATTATAAACAAATACATATAATTCTTCGAAAAACAATACAATAATTAATACAATAAATAATATTTAAAAACAAATATCCACTATAATTTAATAGAAGTCATCATCATCATCATCAACCATTATCAATCCACTGCAGGATGAAGGTCTCTCCAAGTTTAATCCATCTTCTCCGATCTTTAGCTTCTCTTCTCCACAGCACCCCTGCACATTTTCTTATTTCATCCATCCATCTCACATGTGGCCTCTTTCTGGGTCTTTTACAATCTCTTGGAATCCAGTTTAAAATTTCAATTGTCCATCTATTATCATCTCTTCTAGCAATATGTCCAGCCCAACTCCATTTCAATCTTTTAATTTTTTCAATAAGGTTAGTAACACCTGTTTGTTGTCTTACCCATACATTGCGTTTTCGATCTCTTCTTGTTACTCCCAACATACATCTCTCCATACTCCTTTGAGTGGTCTGAAGTCTCTCTATCGCTCTTCTATTAAGTGTCCAAGTCTCAGATCCATAAGTAAGAACTGGTAAAACACATTTGTTAAAAACCATCCTTTTCAAACACATAGGCATATTTCCTTTTAGTATCAAGTTATTTCTAGCAAAAGCACTCCAAACAAGTTTAATTCTATGATTAATTTCCTCCATTATGTTTCCATCTGTATTAATAATCTGACCAAGGTATTTGTAACTGTGAACTTCTTCTAATTCTTCATAATCAATCTTTATTTTCATATTTTGAGCAAATCGATTAAACATTACTTTAGTCTTTTTAACATTTATCTTTAGTCCTACTTTTCTACTTTCATCTGCTAACTCCTGCAACATTTCCTGCAGCTCTGAAGCATTATTTGCAAAAACAATTACATCATCTGCGAAATCTAAATGACTTAAATACTCTCCATTTACTTTCACTCCTTTAGTTTCCCATTTTAATCCACAAAATACTTCTTGCAGCACTGCTGTAAAGAGTTTTGAAGATATGGAGTCACCTTGTCTTACACCTTTCTCAATGTTGATTTTTCCAGTATCATTATGTAATCTAATTGTTGCTGTTGCATTTTTATAAATATTCTTTAAAATATGACAATATCCTGGATCTATACCTTGATGATCCAATGCTTTAATCACTGAAGAAATGTGTATAGAATCGAATGCCTTTTCATAATCTACAAATCCAAAACATAATGAAAACTCATATTTGTTTGTCCTTTCTATAACTTCTCTCAATACCTGGATATGATCTATTGTACTAAAACCACTTTTAAATCCAGTTTGTTCTCTTGGTTGGTGGAAATCCAAAGTTCTCTGTAGACGAGTTGTAATTATCTTGGTAAAATTTTTATATAAAACTGATAAAAGGCTGATAGGTCTGTAATTTCTAATATCTTCTTTATCACCTTTTTTAAATATTAATATTATTACTGCATTCTTCCAATCTTCTGGTACATCTTTATCATTTAGACATTTGGTATATAACTTTGCTAAAATTGTTTCTATTTCTTCACCTGCTTCTTTTAATACATCAATTATAATTCCATCACTTCCTGGAGCCTTTCCTTTCTTCATACACTTAATTGCATGTCTCACTTCTTCATTTAAAATTCTGGGCAATTCGGAAGATGTAATAAATATAGGAGGTACTTGTTCTTTATTACTATATAATTCTTGATAAAAATCTTCTACCAATTTCATGATGTTATCTCTCTTTTTAGTAATAATTCCATCTTTTTTTCTTATTGCAGATATAAATTTCCTACCAATACCAAAATGTTGTTTAACATTTTTGAGACTTTTATTTTCTTCTACAGCTTTCCTTGCTATTTCACAGTTATACTTTCTTATATCATTTTCAACTCTTTTCCGTACCATTTTACAAAATTCGAGATATTCAATTCTTTTTAATACATCATTTTTGTATATCTTCATATTCCTTCTTTTCTTCATAAATTCTCTAGTCTCAGTAGAAATTTTATTAGTCAATTGCTGCTTTTTTCTACCAGCTATGTTTGTAGCAGTTTTTAAAAGTGTATCAGCTATTTTCATATTAATTTCATTCAAATCTGAATCATATTCAAAATCTCCTAACACTTGAAACCTATTTGTAAGTTCTAATTTAAATTCATTAGAATGTTTCTGAAGATTAAGAATATCAACTGTAAATATTGTTTTTTTTAATAATTTTTGTCTCTCTAGTTTTACATTAACACGTAACTTACACCTTACTAATCGATGATCACTTCCTGTGTTAAATTTATTAAGAACATTACAATCTTGAAATATGTATTTTCTGTTAGTCAAAATATAATCCAATTCTGCTGTACCTTCATTTGGATGCTTCCATGTCCATTTCCTTTTAACATTTTTCTCAAAAAATGAATTCATAATATAAAGTTTTTCTTTTTCTGCAAACTCCACAAGTCTATTTCCTCTCTCATTTCTATTACCATAACCAAAATTACCTACAGCAATTTCATCTTTCATTTGTCTACCAATTCTAGCATTAAAGTCTCCCATAACAATTTTAAAATGTTGTTTACTCTGATCAAAAGCCTTTTGTACATCCATATAAAAATCTTCTACTACTTCATCACTATGAGAACTTATTGGGGCATAAACCTGAATTATCTGCATTTGGTATCTGCTATTAAGTTGTATAACTAATCTTGCCACTCTGTCCGATACACCATCAATCTCCACAATATTGTTCTTCCACTTTTTATTTATAATGAATCCTACTCCACTTGTATTTCCAATATGTGTGCCTTTATAATAGAGTATATGTCCACTTTTTAAATCAATTGTTTCTTCTCCTTTTCTTCTAACTTCACAAATTCCAATAATGTCCCATTTAATATAAGACAGTTCTTCTTCTAATTCTTGCAATATTCCTTCACTTGAAAGAGATCTGCAGTTGTAAGTACCTAAATAAAAAGTCGTCATCAAATGGCAGCCTGGGTCCTCAATCAGGGGATTCTTAGCACCCTCCGCCTTCGGCCACCAACCACTGCCTTGGTTGGTGACTTTACAGCCTCCTGGGAATAAGGGCCATGCTTTATTTTTGTCTGTCATAATTGTATATATGTATTGGAAAAATATTTATCATTTACACAAACATTCATTCTGCCTTATCAGGCACTGAGAAGAAAGACCATGGTGTTTCTTGATCTTAAACTCAGAGGTAAAAAGCCAATAAACTCACCACACTGGCTAATGCATGTTAGTGAGTAGCCCATCCATGTTCATATAATATAAGAATAATCACATAGTAATAAAAGCTGCAACGACAAGAACGTATGGAGTGGACATAGTGGTTATCAACAATATTCAAATTCAGTTACAAAAAACCGTTATAAATGTCTACAAAACCAATTATGTCATACATCAATTTTTCCACAATTTATTAATTTTTATATTAGCAGCATGTCTATTTATCAAATGCTGCTTTCCGTTTCTTATTAACATAGCTTCTTTAATTTTATGTTTATTATTATTTCTTTCAATATATAAAATCTTAACTTTATTAAAATCAAAACCATATATACATGTAACATTATGATCAAAAAATACTGAAGGTGATATGTCATCATTTTTAACTCTCTTGTCTTGATTTTTGCACTCATTTATATAACAATAAATGCTCCTTTGACCTTTTCTCCAATGTACACCGAGATTCACCTATATATGCTTTTCCACAAACCCACCACCATTTATATATTGCACAACTTTGATTTAAAATTCTACATCTATTTTTTAAACTATTTATTAATCTATTTAAATTCGGGGTAGTATAAAATGCAACTCTACATATATTTTTATTTATTTGCTTTATAAATTTCACTTGTTCATTACAAATAAATGGTATTGATATCCAATTATATTTCATTTTATCAATATCTATAGCACTTAACATATTACAATTATTATTAAACTTTCTAACAATATTATAAATTAATTTATGATTATATCCAATATTTAATAAATCCATAGTAAATACATTTATATTACTTATTTTATCTGATTTATATTTACATAACTTATTATTCCTAAATAAAAATGATTTTAAACCAGATAATTTATGTACTATTGGCACATTTGAGTCCCAAGGAATATATCCTCTTGTTTCAATATCTTCTATTACCATACAATAATCTAATTTATTTTTATTACGAGTAACTTTAATATCCAAATATTGAATTGACATTTTTTTTTCAAAAGATTTATCCATTTTAAACCTTATAAACTATTTAATTCATTAAATAACAAATTATTTTGATAATATAATAATAATATTTATTATCAAGGTATTAAAATATATTACAGGTATGTTGATGATATTTTTGTTTGTGATAGTTTAGATGTTATCAAATTGTTATTTAATGAATTAAATAGTTTAGAAGGTTTAAAATGGAGTAAATCTTTTGAAGAAAAAATGTCAATTCAATATTTGGATATTAAAATTACTTGTAATAAAAATAAATTAGATTATTGTATGGTAATAAAAGATATTGAAAAAAGAGGATATATTGTGCCAATAGTACATTATTATCTAGTTTAAAATCATTTTTATTTAGGAATAATAAGTTATGTAAATATAAATCAGATAAAATAAGTAATATAAATGTATTTATTATGGATTTATTAAATATTGGATATAATCATACATTAATTTATAATATTGGTAGTAAGTTTAATAGTAATTGTAATATGTTAAGTGCTATAGATATTGATAAAATGAAATATACTTGGATATCAATACCATTTATTTGTAATGAACAAGTGAAATTTATAAGGCAAATATATAAAAATATATGTAGAGTCACATTTTATACTACTCCTAATTTAAATAGATTGATAAATAGTTCAAAATAGATGTAGTATTTTAAATCAAAGTTGTGCAACATATAAAGGGTGGTGTGTTTGTGGAAAAGCATATATAGGTGAATCTCAGTGTACATTGGAGAAAACATCAAAGGAGCATTTATTGCTATATAAACGAGTGCAAAAATCAAGACAAGAGAGTTAAAAATGATGACATATCACCTTCAGTATTTTTTGATCATAATGTTACATGTATATATGGTTTTGATTTTAATAAAGTTAAGATGTTATATATTGAAAGAAATAATAATAAACATAAAATTAAAGAAGCTATGTTAATAAGACATGGAAAGCAGCATTTGATAAATAGACAAGCTGCTAATATAAAAATTAATGAATTGTGGGAAAATTGATATATGACGTAATTGTTTTTATAGACATTTATAATGTTTTTTTGTAACTGAATTTGAATATTGTTGATAATGGCTACTTAAATAGTCGAAGGTACTTCTATTAAATTATAGTAGATATTTGTTTTTAAATATTATTTACTGTATTAATTATTGTATTGTTTTTTGAAGAATTATATATATATATATATAAAGTAATAGATAAACTTATTAATGAAATTAAGTTGAAAGATAATCCATTCAAAAACAATAGATTTGTTGTCAAATAGTTTGTTTAAATATGCTATTTTAGGACATAATCTTTATTTTTTTGTTTGCCTTTCATCCAGTTTGTCTGATCTATAGCCTATCACAACAGCAAATTTCATTATTTTACGGATGTCTCTCACATGTGGTCTTTTTCTAGATATTTTACAATTTCTTGGGAGCCAGTTTAGGACCTCAGTTATTCATGTATTATCATTTCTTTAAATAAAAATTCAATCTGACTCCGATTGTTTCAACCTCTTAATTTTTTGAGTGAAGTAAATGATCCCTGTTTGTTTTCATACATATATTTTGTTTTTTATCGCTCCTATATTTTTCTTTATGCTTTCCACTACTCCAAAATCTCTTTAATGCTTTTTCTAAGGGTCAAAACTGTAAATCCTAATTAAGTACTAGTGAAACGCTTTTATTAAAAACTTCATTTCAAAAATATAAGCATATTTTGTTTTAATATTACGTTACTCCTACAAAAAGGATTTTATCCTAATATAATTTTATGATTAATATATATTAAGGCTACACATGTTAATAAAATATAATTCAAAAGCTATATCAAGAATTAATTATTCCTATCTAAAATATTTCCCATAGTTATGTACAATTAAAATAATTTATAACTGCTCTCCTACATGCTATATTGGTAATTATTGAAACGATTCTTTTTAAATTTCTCCAATCTTTTGTACTGCTCTTAATTACGGCTGCACATATTTATTAAAATAGTTACCATTTTTGCAGTCAAAATATTGTATTGCTAATATATTCAAAATTTTATTAACAACTAAGCATAGAAAATGTATTCTTTACTTAGCCACCATTTGTCTAAGAAATTTGATCTTGCAGCCATCTAATCATACATCCGTATTCCTTTTCTATTTATTCTAAATATGTTTATTAACTTTACATTGTTGGTGAAAACATTTTTCTTGAAATTTATTCTTATCTTCAGCCACTTAAAAATACATCTATTAGCAACTTCTGAATAATTATTTCCTTCACTCAATCTATTGGGATTTAATCAACACAAACCTTATTTCACTACTAGCTATATAATAATTCTAAAATTTCAAATACAAATTTATATTTTTAAAAAATTTACCCCCCCCAAAAAAAAAAATAAAATAAAATAAAATAAATGCAATAATATTAATTGCATTTTACATGTTTTTCTTGACTTTAGTATGGATATTTCTCAAAAAGTATTGTAAATATTGTATTATAGTATCTCCTTTTAATAAAAATATGAGTGAGCACCAAAAATAATTAAATCATTTTCTGGTTTGGATATCTATTATATTATATGCTTTTGCAGAGACATACTTCTTGCAGGAACACTTCTGCATCAATCTGTCAAATGACATTATCATGTAAAATCATGGTGCCATGTAGCACATTTTCCAGTAAAGTGCATTTTACATATTAGTTGATTTTTATAATGATTGAAAAGTTCAAACAATGTGAAATTCTGTTTTCATTTACAGAAAATGACAGAAAAAACAGTTGTAATGCTTAAAACATATAACAAGCAAGCTGATCTTGTAAATACATAAATTTATGTGGGGTGTTATTGAAATGTTAAATTCACCACATCTCTAAAAACTGTAGTCCAAAGTCAAAACAATGCAGATTTTTTTTGACACAAATGGCATTTTTTTTTTCAGATTTAGTTTGTAACAATTAGGAATTTTATCTACAAGTTCTAAAACATTTACATGATGCAGTAAAATGTAAACATCCTTATTTGTGGCAAAAAAGTGCAAGATTCACCTTGACAAAGTGTCCTTTCTCAAATCTTTGAGTGTGAAACACTTTAATTAAATTCACCAAGATTCAGCTTTTCTATTAGCTACATTCACTTGACATTGCCTTATGTGATTTTTTTAATCTCTCAAATGAAAAAATATCTCAATTTTTTTGAGGACATAAAAGTGGTAAAAAAAGAGGCCAAAAGCATTATTTTGCAAGTGTTTCTGGACTAATTTGGAAAATGAAAAACATATTTAGACCACTGTATTGCATCAAATGGATAGTCATTTGAAAGAGATTAAATTTATAACACGTAAAAATAAATAAACAATTTTTTATTATAAAATTCCAATTACATTTGGGTACTCTGTATAAAAACTATTATAGGGTTGTCATGTTGAAGTATTTGGAGCCATTTTTTAGAAAATAATCCCTATTATTGATAATATTCATGATTAGTAAAATGTCATTCTTTGACATAATTTGTTTTCATAAAATATTAATTTCTTGCTGTTTTTAAAAAAATGATAATACATTTATATATTTTAAATTAACAAAAATTTGAATTTTGTAACTATTATTTGTAATATAAGCTTGATTCTTAGTAATTAATAAAACAATTGTGGCAAAAGGGCTTGAAGAAAAATGAAAGAATGAATCCTATGTAGAAGCATCCAGTACCATTAATTTTCTACATTTTAATAGATAATGTGAAAGTGATATGGTTTATAAAAGAGGTTTTATTACTAGACATTACAAAATCACTCATTTTTTAAATATTTACTTAGATAATAGATTCTGATATGAAAATCATATCAAATTTCAACTAGTGTGATCAACTATAATTGTGACCAGATTGGAAATATATATCACACAAAATTAACTTCTCTTTTCTGATCTATCACATTACTAAAAACTTCCAATATCTTATTACAACTATTTTTGTATTCATTTAAATTTCCAATTAAATTTCTTTATGCATCATGCCCATTTATAATCATCATTATAATGTCAATCTAACTACAGTAACATATAACTTGGATGATTGCTTTTTATCAAATCATTTTTAATATTGATATTAACTGAATATCATTTCCTTTATATTTCCACTTACAACCTAGAAATGAATTGTCATATTATTCATTTTTCATATTACATCTCTAATAATATATTCTTCATTTCAGATTTTGTCATAATTAAGATTTTCAATATTTTAATTCTTATAATATTTTATAAATTGCTGCAATTTATAAAAATTTGAAGAGGATTTATAAACTCGGTTTTGAATATTAATTCTTATTAAGCATGATGTCAGCACATAATACTTATATAAAGCTAAAACCTCAGTACATGCACCTTGAGTGCTTAATTTTAGCAAGAAAGATCTCAACAAATCATAACGCAAGATTCAACTTTATAAAGATAAGAGGGACCTTCTTATCTCTCAACCTATTTTCTTAATTATATTGGCAAATCTAAAACATTTTGATTTGGGAGCATGAAGATAATAAATTTTTCAGTGATTAAGTCAACTATATTTGTATAAAGTCAAATCTTGCATTATGATTTGTTAAAACTTAAGCACTCAAGGTGTAAACTCAGTTTTGAAAACTTTAAGCCCTGCCTAGTAAAAATCTGTTTGTTTTCCTTGAGATCTTTAATTTAATCTTTTCTGAAGCACTTAATAAAACTTAACAGTTTGATGGCTAAGTTCAAGTTAACTTGAGATTCCACTTTTAATAGTGTATTTTCCTTATTTTTAATGTTAAAATTATGATTGTGCGCTTTTTTTAAAGGTTAAAAAAAGTTCCGTAAGATGCTGCCCTCTCTTGAATTATTTTACAAGTAAAAAATCAATAAAACTGTCATTAAAGGTCTAACAAAAGATGCAACACTGCCCATTCTTATTTCTGATTGGCTGTTACATTTTGACAACAACAAAAAAATGGATTGTCAATAACTAAAGAGTTATGATTTCTCATCCTTCATTTCGAAAATGATAAACGAATGTTTTAGACCATTTTAAAAGTATTTTTTGACAAATTATAAATTATTTTGATAAAATATGCTAAAAATAAAATTATTTTAGAAAAATAGTTAAGACTTTAGCAAAAATTATTTATTTTTTAGCAGCATAAAATTGGGAAAAAAATCACTTACATCATGAAACTGTTTGGTTGATTACTATGTTCATTTAAGATTTACTGCTATCTAATATTTTTATAATTATAAATAAAAATTTATTTTTGAAAAAACTTCCGTTTACTTTCCTAACTTGACAAATTATTAATATACATTTTACAAATGAAACTAAAGTGAATATAATATTAAAAGATGAATATATTTTGACACTTGAGTTTGTGAGTTGACCAATTAGAAGTTTAGAGTTTTACCTCACTCAGCCAATAAAATTAATCACCAGTGAATAAGTTAAACTGGTACTTTGAATGTTTAAAAAGTCAATAAATAATATCTGCCTACTGATTACATCGTTCAATAGCAAACAATTAACCTTATATAATTATTAAGACCAATTATATATATATATATACACACAGTAGTTAATTGTTTTATACTACTAAAGTATTTTTCAATTAATTATTAAAAAAAGCTTTTTATGTAATTTTACTAGTAATTACCAAGATAAAAATATACAAAAATAATCATATGATATATATATATATATATATATATATATGTTAAAACGAAGATTTGCACGGGTTAAATATATAAAATACATATTTTGCGGGTTCATCCGTGTTAAAAACTTTTAATAACTCTGTGGATGGCTTGTGTGACCAAGTCAAAACGTCAGTGTATTGATATTAAAAGTTTTTAACACGGATGAACCCGCAAAATATGTATTATATATATATTGTAACCCTTAGTTTCATAAAAAAAACTAATGATTGGGAAATAAATAGTAGGATTTCTTAACTATTTCCAAGTAAATTTTTTTTTTAAATTCAAGAAAAGTTGAAAGCTTTATTTAGAGAGATCAATAACCATGTGGCTTATATTTAACATATAGAGAAAAATCTGTATTTATTTAAAATTATAGCATAGCATTATGTATAGGGAAGGGGGATTGACTATCACACACACTATAATATCTGAAAAATGTTTATTTATATATCTAAACAGAAAGGTCTTTGTGAATCATAATATGTATGAATGGAAATATTAGTACAGATTGAAATCAAACTTGTTGTTATAGAGCATTTGTTTGACAGTTCTTTTCATGAGAATAGATTTAAATTTTTAGGAAAGATATTTTGTACTAATATGAATAAAAGATATTTTGTACTGAAATAAATATGAACAAGCAGTCACAATTTAGTATTGTGAGTCTGTGCATGTGTATGTGCATGTAGGTGCATATATAGATTTTTTTCCTTCAGAAAATTTACACATTGTACTCTAGATTATTTGATAGTATAATGTAAAGTAAATTTATTCTATATGGATTTTACAGGAATTGGTTGTTTTCAGTTCTAAATTTGATTTAAGTTTTAAAGAAGAAATTTCTTTATATAATATCAGTTCTATAAAATACCAATAATTCTATATATATATATTTAATATTTTTCATAAATCAAAGCAGTGTAAAATGTGTTAAGAAAAAAAACAAAAAACAAAATCGGAGCTGAAGGCAATAAACCAAAACCAACACTTAACAAATCGTGTCAAAAGTTGCCTTCAGAGAGAGAATTGTAAATTCAAAAATGAAAGTAAAAAAAATAAATGTTCAGGTGGCCTTTTTTTATTTATAAAAGCTAGTGAAAATGAAGCAAAAAGAGGACTTTTCTTGCAAATTTAATATCTGACCATCTTCTCTGATTGTTTTCTCTCTCAGAGACAGCAATTGACTCAACTTATTAACAAGTGTGTATACATTCCTTAAATATGAAGTGATAATTGAATTATAAATGGTGTACAAATTTCTCTTTCCAAAATCAACTATGGCAAAATTAGTTCACAACAAAAGGTGCTGTATTCAATACCTCAATCTTCATATTTGGTGTTTAACAGTTCATTTAAAGAAGACACCTCAAGAACAGTATTGTATCCATGGCTTAATTTGATAAAACTCCAAGGAATGATTAGACTTTAATACAAAGTTAGTTAACTACTCATAATTCTTATTAGTAATTTTTTTTTTGATTTTGACTCCAACCTAAGAATATAGTAGAAAAAAGAGCATCTAGAACACTGCTGTTAAATTTTTGCCATCGTTGCTGTATTTTTTAAACTACCAAATAACCACTGTTGAACTTCCTTCTTTAATCTGCTGTTATTAATTAAGTGTGATCTGCAACCTGTTTGAATAACCAGCTTCTCCAAAAGACTGGAAATTTGAACATTTTTTTTAATGAATTGCCTATTATAAATACTGGAGAACTCATCCTGGGAAATAATTGGTAATATTTCTTTAAGTAGAGCTCTATAAATATATTTGATTATAATATTTTGATAATTTTTACTGTAACTGTAATCAAGTATAATCTGCAGCATGCCTATTTGTATTCTAAGTGTGTGTAAATAATGAGTATTTGCATGTATATGCACATATTTTATGTTAGCGTATATGGTAATAATTATATGCATATGTTTAAAGCACACATATTAAAATAAATTTAAAATGTAGAATTAAAATAAGTTGTGTGGACAGTGTTATAAATGTATGGAACTACCTACATATATAGACAAAGGAAGGTATAATGCAATAGATTTAAAAGCATTACTGCTCTTTTAAATTAATATAGATTTAAATTATCCTAAGTTAAAAACTCTTCATTTACTTGCCTTGGCATATAAGTTTCAATTTCTGGGGGTTCTGTCACACATATACAGTAAAATGTTAAAATCTAATTAAAAAAATTGAAATTCTTAGAAAGACATTGGTCAGCTATTAAAAAGAAGTAACATGTTTACAAAGCAGATTTTAAGATTTGTAAACATGTTATTTATTTTTAATTGCTGACCAAGGTCTTTCTAAGAATTTCACTTTTTTTAAATCAGATTTTAACATTTTACTATATATGTGTGTGAGAAAGAACCATCCAGAAATTAAAATTTATATGCCAAGGCAAGTAAATGAAGAGTTTTTTAACTTAAAATTAATCAATTGCATTACAGTTTCCTTCATCTATATATGTAGATGGTTTTACATATATAACAAAATTCACACAACTTATTTTAATTCTACATTTTAAATTTATTTTAATATGTGTGCTTTAAACATACGCATATAATTATTACCATATAAGCTAACAAAATATGCACACATACACATAAATATCCTTAATATATACTATTTATAATCCAGTTGAGTTAATATATATGGACTTGGGAGGTTTGAACTGGGAAAGAGATACTACTATGTGACATAGTAGGTGAAACATGCTAGTATATAAAACATACTGTTTCATTATTATATCTGTTGTTAGATAATGCACAGGCATGTTTGCAAATAGTCTTTTATTTTTTAAATATTGATGAAATTTAGTATATTTTTGAAAAATACTCAGTTATCACCATTTTTCATTTTAATGCTTTGAGCAGGAGGGGAGAGGGTATATCTGTTAGTCACACACCAATTTCTGTTTTTGTATTTTATAGCTACTTTTATTATCTATATTTAATTAGTATTAATCTGTTAATTATTATACTCTTCAGTCATTATAGTGTTGAAAGTCAGAGGAATTTTTTTTAAAAAATGTACTGTATTACTGTCATTTTTCATTTTAATGCTCCATGCAGGAAAGGGGGGGGATAGATCTATATTTAAGTACTTACTATGTATTAGTCTGTATTTAAGGTTTTGCAATTTTTATTGTCCATTGATGAATTCAGCGGGTTTTTTTTCTCCATCGATGATTTCAGCAATTCTTTTAATTATTTTTTTCCCATCGATAATATCAACATTTTTTTTTGTCCATTGATGATTTCAGTGATTTTTTATTTTTTTTTTTTTTCCATTGATGATTTCTGCCTTTTTTTTTTTTTTGTTTTTTTTGTCCGCCGATGATTTCAGCCATTTTTGCATCAAAATTTATCACTTGTGGGCTTTTTGGTGGTTCTGTAGCATCACCTGGTGGCCAGAGTACATGTAAACAAACACTACTTTTGGTAGATATCATTAATATTGTAAACTTTATGGCATATTAAGATTATTATTTCATCAATATATGGATCATTTAGTTTAAATAAAAATAATGTTTGAATTTTGGTACAAATTTGTATTATTATAAACCGTATGTTGATTCATAATGAATGTTAAAGTTTACCTGAATAATTCTTTGTCATTATTTTCATTTTGTTATAAAGGATCCATACTCTAGGCATATACTGTCATCTATAAGACAGTGATATTTAGTTGTGTTGTTTTATCTTTGATTTATATCAAATAATGCTTATATTTTAAGGTAGTTTAAAGAAATGTTTTATTTGTTTTCTATCTGTTCTAAATGCTATTGGAATTTATGAAGTCATAAGAAAGATTATTATCATTGTTTTATTAATTTAGGTGTTAAATTGTAATTCATTGATTGGTATTTATTTTATTTTAGTTTAGTTTCTTATTTTCATTCTGTTACAAATGACACTACAATTCATGGGTAATATTAAATTAGGATTGTTCTTCCTTGGTTCAAATGGTAATCAATAATTACCCTATAATTCAGGATATAGCATGGCTCACATATTTATTCTATTACAATATATATATATATATGATCAATAGATGGCGTCTTTACCAAAACCGCCGAAACAAGTGTAAAATATTTTTACATAAACGCAAAAGGAGTCAGAATTAACTACCTCTTTCATTTTGCTCACCTCCAGATCAGCTGATTTCAAGCTGGTTTGCTTTCGTCAGTGGAAGGATAGAGCTATAGAAACTAGGTCTAAAGACTGACTCTCAAGCATTTATGCAAAACGTTTATATCAGTTTGCAAGCGTGAATTTTTCAGACTGGTAAAGTCTTCAAACTCAGCCTAGCAAGCTAGATATCTATATGGGTCTGATCTCAGTTCAGTTTCACCACATAGTCAAAGTCTCTGCAATATATATCATTGCAAGAAAACTTTAAAGGTACATTTATGAAAAATAAAAACAAGTTAGTCACGTAACCTGCTATCACTTGTTATTTATGATCAATAGATGGCGTCTTTACCAAAACCGCCGAAACAAGTGTAAAATATTTTTACATAAACGCAAAAGGAGTCAGAATTAACTACCTCTTTCATTTTGCTCACCTCCAGATCAGCTGATTTCAAGCTGGTTTGCTTTCGTCAGTGGAAGGATAGAGCTATAGAAACTAGGTCTAAAGACTGACTCTCAAGCATTTATGCAAAACGTTTATATCAGTTTGCAAGCGTGAATTTTTCAGACTGGTAAAGTCTTCAAACTCAGCCTAGCAAGCTAGATATCTATATGGGTCTGATCTCAGTTCAGTTTCACCACATAGTCAAAGTCTCTGCAATATATATCATTGCAAGAAAACTTTAAAGGTACATTTATGAAAAATAAAAACAAGTTAGTCACGTAACCTGCTATCACTTGTTATTTATGATCAATAGATGGCGTCTTTACCAAAACCGCCGAAACAAGTGTAAAATATTTTTACATAAACGCAAAAGGAGTCAGAATTAACTACCTCTTTCATTTTGCTCACCTCCAGATCAGCTGATTTCAAGCTGGTTTGCTTTCGTCAGTGGAAGATAGAGCTATAGAAACTAGGTCTAAAGACTGACTCTCAAGCATTTATGCAAAACGTTTATATCAGTTTGCAAGCGTGAATTTTTCAGACTGGTAAAGTCTTCAAACTCAGCCTAGCAAGCTAGATATCTATATGGGTCTGATCTCAGTTCAGTTTCACCACATAGTCAAAGTCTCTGCAATATATATCATTGCAAGAAAACTTTAAAGGTACATTTATGAAAAATAAAAACAAGTTAGTCACGTAACCTGCTATCACTTGTTATTTATGATCAATAGATGGCGTTTCAAAACGAAACAAGGAAAAATTTTCATAAACAAGGCAGAATTAACTCTCTTTCATTTTGCCACCTCGATCAGCTGATTTCAAGCTGGTTGTTTCGCAGTGGAAGGATAGAGTATAGAAACTAGGTCTAAAGACTGACTCTCAAGCATTTATGCAAAACGTTTATATCAGTTTGCAAGCGTGAATTTTTCAGACCGGTAAAGTCTTCAAACTCAGCCTAGCAAGCTAGATATCTATATGGGTCTGATCTCAGTTCAGTTTCACCACATAGTCAAAGTCTCTGCAATATATATCATTGCAAGAAAACTTTAAAGGTACATTTATGAAAAATAAAAACAAGTTAGTCACGACTGCTATCACTGTTATTTATGATCAATAGATGGCGTCTATTGATCATAAATAAGTAGAGGCGGTCTGTTTTTTTTCAAAATGCTAAATTTCTTGCTGTATTTTGCGGAGGGCGCGGCGCTGATTACCTATAGCCTTCCTCCCTGAGAAAAAGACAGTGATCTGGAGGGGCAAAATGAAGGGTTATTCGACTCTTTGCGTTTATGTAAAAATATTTTACACTTGTTTCGGCGGTTTTGGTAAAGACCCATCTATTGATCATAAATAACAAGTGATAGCAGGTTACGTGACTAACTTGTTTTTATTTTTCATAAATGTACCTTTAAAGTTTTCTTGCAATGATATATATTGCAGAGACTTTGACTATGTGGTGAAACTGAACTGAGATCAGACCCATATAGATATATAGCTTGCTAGGCTGAGTTTGAAGACTTTACCAGTCTGAAAAATTCACGCTTGCAAACTGATATAAACGTTTTGCATAAAAGTTGAGAGTCAGTCTTTAGACCTAGTTTCTATAGCTCTATCCTTCCACTGACGAAAGCAAACCAGCTTGAAATCAGCTGATCTGGAGGTGAGCAAAATGAAAGAGGTAGTTAATTCTGACTCCTTTTGCGTTTATGTAAAAATATTTTACACTTGTTTCGGCGGTTTTGGTAAAGACGCCATCTATTGATCATAAATAACAAGTGATAGCAGGTTACGTGACTAACTTGTTTTTATTTTTCATAAATGTACCTTTAAAGTTTTCTTGCAATGATATATATTGCAGAGACTTTGACTATGTGGTGAAACTGAACTGAGATCAGACCCATATAGATATCTAGCTTGCTAGGCTGAGTTTGAAGACTTTACCAGTCTGAAAAATTCACGCTTGCAAACTGATATAAACGTTTTGCATAAATGCTTGAGAGTCAGTCTTTAGACCTAGTTTCTATAGCTCTATCCTTCCACTGACGAAAGCAAACCAGCTTGAAATCAGCTGATCTGGAGGTGAGCAAAATGAAAGAGGTAGTTAATTCTGACTCCTTTTGCGTTTATGTAAAAATATTTTACACTTGTTTCGGCGGTTTTGGTAAAGACGCCATCTATTGATCATAAATAACAAGTGATAGCAGGTTACGTGACTAACTTGTTTTTATTTTTCATATATATATATATATTACAGAAATGTTTTATTTAAAAGTATTCAATACATTGTATAATTTTAATTCAAGCTTCCTGCCAGAAACAGAGATTTGGATATTGCATCGCTTCATTTTCAGCAATTTTTATTTCAAAAGCAGAGTATTGCCTTTCAATTATAGATTTTGAATTATAATATATATTTAACAACTGAGCAGAAATTTTATGTGCTTATTTAAAAATAAATGTACAAGTAATATATTTATTTCCAGAGACGACACGTTTGTATTAATATAATTTTGATAAAAAAATGTAATTTATATCATAAGTTATACACATATATGTTATAATATTCGAATGTCTTTATTGCTTAAGAGTTCATAAAAAATTCCAGTACTGGAATCAATTCTAGGATTCTGTATTTCAGTGCTGACAGTCTATAACTGAATCAAACTGCGTAAAGCCATAACATAATGGTACAGTGTCAAACTTTGGAATGTTGGTTCTTAGAATCGATTCTGGTCCTGGCATTTCTTATAAACTCAAGTCATTTGAATATTATACATATATATTTTTAAATATGTCTACTGTAAAATGTAAGGTTTTAAAAGTAAAGAAAGTTTACATGCTTTATGAAAAAAAATTATGGTTATTATTTGACTTACTTCAAACTGAAAATTTAAAAAATAAATACTATTAGAATAATATTAATGAAAAAAAAAGATAGTGTTATTAATTTTAACTGTAGCCTAAATTAGGCTCAAAACCACTTCTCTCTCTATATATATATATATATTAACTATCTACCCGTGATCCTATTCTAAGAATTTGAGTGAGAACAGGTTATTACCTGATCTCCGAGTAGGTATATTTATGAGCATGGACCAAGTCCTATCTCAAGCGCCAATCTTACCAATTAATAAGAATTATACCCCTCAAAAACAAAAGAAAAGGTTCCAGTGGACCTTTTTGGGTACCTTATCCAGACTAGCTTAGTCTTAAGGTCTGGGAGACAATATCTATCGGGAGAACGAAGCCGAGGTTATCTTACAAACGTCATTTATATATTTTTATAATTTCTTTATCTGCCCTACAAATCTTATTATTTTATTTCTTTTAAAGATGTACAGTAATGAATATCAGTAATCTTTTATAAATAATAACCCTGAAATTGTAAGAATCTCGTAATTCAAATAAATGCACAAGTTATCGCTTAAAATTTATAATATTTATTAATACATGTGTATACTAATAACTTAATCATACGACTCAGTCATTCCGATATATATATATCAGTATACACATTCATGAAAGAGTGCAACTATACATCAGAGTTGTATTTATAAAACAATTTAATGTATTTTCTATAATTCTTTCTTTAAGTTGGAACAAAGCGCACATTTCTTAATTTATTATTATATGTTCACTTAATATATAGAGAGAAAGTCAAAGTTACCTCATTTGAAAGCAAATGTTCACGTGTTTAAGGCTGATGATCTGTAAGATTACAGTATTACAATGGCGATTGTCTTAGCAAGAATTGTTGGTCTGGAAGATGATGAAAGATTCCATAACATTTTCACATAATATAATCCATCCTAGAGGTTAGGTAGATGATTCTAAAATTGATTGAATGGAAGTTATTTCTGTTTGGAGTTCCGTGATCATTTCACTTGCTTGAAATAGACAGCAACAATCTCCATAGATAAAGGTCATCATGGTAGGCAGGTCACAAACAGCTATAGACTGGCCAGTTTAATAAATCCACATGGTTATCTTACTCCAGCATTCCTATGGAATCCATGCTTATTAATTTTTAATAATAAATCAAATCAGTTTATGAAAATTTAGTTTCCACACTTCCTTCTCTCTAACAGTCACTTTTCCCAATCACTACAAAATCAATATATATAGTTCTTTTTTTTTTTAACTTTCTTTCACCTCACTTTTTTTTCATCTATCCATAAACTGATGACCATATCTCAGGAATGCTTTTAGCTTCCATTGTTCCAAAATACTAACTTGGCCAGTTCTTGGAATTCCGATGACAAATGTCATTAACAGAAATCACCTGTGGCACAGCTTGCAATTCCTTACGCTACTAATGAGATTATTTAAATAACTATAACTTATATTAATAAACAACAAAAATATATAAAACAAAAATATAAAAATACAACTCCACACATAACCGCTCCTGTTCACATACAAATCTGTCTGTTAGTAACTAATTCTATGCAACAATCAAGACAACACGTGTAATAAATATATATGTATACATTCATACCTTTAAATGCTTAATGTATTTCACTCACACTCTTTTGTAACAGGGTTCAAATGTATATCTATAAATTTTCTCACATCTATCGATTTAATTCATAATAACAATGATGATAAACACTCTTTTGTAATCATTATTGTCTTTTACTTCCTTTAGTACCCATATTCGAACCCAGCTACTGCTACAATATATATATATATATATATATATATATATATATATATATATATATATATATTCTGACCTTGCTCTCATGCATCTTCACTTCCAGATAATATATGATATAAAATAAAACGGGTTCTATCTCAGTTAATAATTAATAACTAAAATATTCAGCATTAAAATTAAAATATTTCACTAGCTCAAATTTAAAATACGAATAAGGTTCAGTTTATAAAAATAAATTAAATAAATATTTAATATTTTCATGAGACTTGAAGTGAAAATACAGGTGACAAAATAGATTACATTGAGCCAATATCCCACAGGATACTACCTCAATGACATAAGAACACTATTCCCCCCTTTATTACTATTTCAAATAACAAACTCATAGTATTCTTACGACTTTAATAACTTCTATTCACTAAGATTAAACTAATAATTAAATCTTAATCTTCTATTTAATAATCTAGCCCAATAAAATAATCTCAGGTTCATAAAGTTTATTTTAAGTTAATTTAAAAATATGGTAGTAAAATATGAGAAGGGACTTTATGTCATAATCTACTACACTGAAACTAATAATAATAAATAACAGTAATAATATTCTTCATTGTTTAACTAATTCGGTATATCTTTTCTTTTTACTATAATTTTATTACCATAATAAAATAATGAAATAATATAATATAATCTTATATCTTCATGTAATGATATAATAAATACGTGAGAGCATTTTAATAATCTGACAAACAAAATATGTGTGGCAACTGATAGCATATAATTTAATATAATATTGTGATAACTGATTTATGACCAATAAAATAATGTAAAATTATGATTATTTAATTATAATGAATACCAATAAAATATTTAAAATTCTTAAAATAATTCTCTATTTATCTTTTGTGCAAAATTATATATTTGTTTCGATTATTATGCATATATCATGATTTCATGCAGCGATGTGGAGAAATAAATAACTCGGACACAAAATTTTTGAAATAACAAAATTTAACAAAGTTTATTACTAACAACAAATAAATAAACAATTTATTTACACTATTTACAGTGGATATCCTTAACTTTTTTACTTTACAGTTTGATCTACCAGGTTATATAAAAAAAAATAATTTATATTTTAATTACATCTTTATTTAGATTTAGGACAAAATTTAAAAAAATGTTACTATTTGGTTTCTCATTATGGTTAACTTATTACAAATATATTTATTTACTTTATTAGCAACAGCATTTTATCCTTAATATTATTAAACTATCTTATTTTAAAAAATTCATACTTAGAAAAACATTCCATAGAAAACAAAATTTTATAATGAGTATGGATTTCTCAAAATATTAAAAAAATTTTCATCTTGCAAAGTCAAAGATGTTACACAAAATATTATCCAAAATTAAGTACTAGATTTTAGTATTTATCACACAATGTTTACTAATCATAATATATTCTTCCTTAGGCCTTACTTTAGTATGATATAAGTGTAATCATCAATATATTTCTGTTAATCAATAAACAAAAAATATACTATGCATATTGTTTACATAGTTTACTTTGTACTATTGTATTTTAAAAGATGCAATACTTATTTTCTCTTAAAAAAATAATACTAAAGCATTTAAAATTATTATCACTTTAAAAAAAATATCTTTGTTTAGATACCTTATTTTAAAAAAATTTATATTTCATTTCCGAAATAAAATTCAAAATATATTCTATGATTCTTTCTTTCCTTAGGATACTTTGCATCTTCAATTTTAAGTTATAACATCCTATTCCTTCTAAGCAAATAAACCAATCTTATACAAAATGATAGCATAACCTAAGTTCTAAATTATTTATCATTTCTCTTAAACATATCTTAACTGAACGATGCAGTTACATGAAATAAAGATAGCGAAAACAGATGCATAGGATTAAGGAAGAAAGCTAGAGTATTACTCTTAACATATCTCAAAATCATGGCACAGTGCGAAGAGGTATGACATTTACCTGCCTAATATTCTCTAGTAAAGGAACGATGTTAAAGCTATTTCTTCAGCTTTATTAGAACATCAAATATTTAAAGAAATATAAACACTGTCCAAATAAAATGTGTATCAGTCATAGTGCTTTGTTAACTATGCTGATATTCACATAAAGACTAAATATTATTTCCATTCCTTATAACATCCTATTTCTTAAAAACATCATCTTGGTTTCCTGTTCACTAAGTACTTCCAAGCCACTATCTCAACATTATTTCTCAAGATTTTCCACATCTTACATCGATAAATAACTATCTCCATTTACAAAACAATAAATAAAATGTATTAATAGTTAAACAATCTTACTATCCCATAAGAAAAGTTGCTTACTTCATTGCTCTGTATGTTTAATCATATACAATCTACTTAGACAATATTTGAATATCCAATAACATGAAAATTTTAAAAGAATCACATAATTATTTGTTATGTTGGATTATATCACTAATAAAAAAAAAATCGTTGTATGCATATTTTCAAATCAATCCTATCTCATAATGTTTTTAAAATGTTGTATAAAAATGTGTTTACATTTATAAAAAAAAACTTTTACACTTCATTCTTCCAATTTATGGATGATATAAAGAAAACAAAAAAATATATACATTATAAATTATCAATAGTTATTATTATTACCAATAACCTTTATATAGTCATCGTGTTCAGTAGGCTTCCTTTATCCACTTGAGCATTGCAGATATAAAAAAAAAATTCACACCCATACACTTTATATTAAAATATTTTTAGCTAAATTATTAGATTGTTATATTATAAAATTTTAATATTAATAATTAATGTTTTTATGTTTTTTCTAATCTTAAATAAAAATTTAGATTTAAACTAGGTTAACAAAATAAAAGGAATCAAAACTATAATTACATATTTTCTTGACGATAGTTCCTGATAAGTCCAAAATGTTTATTATTTTCTCTAGAGTTTTTTAAAAATGTTCTCCTCTAAGCACGTTAAAGTTTAAAATAAAAATAATTATTAATCCATTTAGTAAAATTTATAGAAAATAATCCTTGGTTTTAGTATTTAGGACGATAATTATTAAATCATAATATTAATTAATCCCGTGAAGCTTCTTAATCTTCTCTACCAATATTCTCTGCATATCCGATGCATCAATCCATTTAATTTAACTTTAAAATATTCGATAAACTTTTAAGTACTATTTGTATTTCCATGGATCCATCTTTTATTAAACTATGTGTTCACTTTTTTATATATGTTTCCTTCTTGATACATTTAAACTCTCATTTGGTATTTTTATAAATCTCTTTTAAAAATAAAAAAAAATGTTACCTTCAGAAAGAATATAACATTTTACTCCTTTGAATATCATATTATATAAAATAATTCAAGAAATATAATTGTCTTATTACTATTTAAAAACAAATCTTGGATAAACTTATAAATAATACATTTCAATACATTTTTTTAGACTCCGTATAATGTCCGAGCTGTGGTTTTTATGTACCAGAACAGTTCTTTGGTGAAATATTAATAAAGCTGTATCAATAAATATTCCAAACATTTTTTCAGCATTACAACTTATATCCATTTTATTTCGTAGTATATCCATCTTTTATTGCGAAGTTTAGGTTAAATTTTTAGATAAAATACGACTGATAAAGGAACTTTAAAAAATTTAACAAAGCATGTTAAACGAAATTATTAAAATATTTTTTAGTTTACACTCTCTTTTTTGTAAATTACTTAAAAATTATCAATTAGTTTTTTTTTTGCAAATAAATTATGAGAGAGCACTAAAATTGACTAAAATAATAATTTTAAATACTATCTCTTTGATAGCTATAATTTACCTTTCTCTTGTTTCAATACATTATTAATCTCCCCTATACCCCTGGCAATTCATATTTATAGTCTGTAAGAATACCTATTCCTATTGGTTAATTCTTACTTTAGCTTGAGAACAAATTTAATACTTTCAATTTATAGCAGAATTATATTTCAAAATCAGAAATTATGACATAATGAACCAAAATATTATTTAAAATATTACTTTTAAATAAATTATTATTTTATTAAAACTATTTAAACATTTAAAATAACTTTTAAAATAATTTTAATAACCTATTCCATTTTTTTTAATATTCAATTTATCTTGTTTTTATTTAAATAAAATATTTAATTTTTATTATAACTGTATTCGTCTTTATGATACTATTTAAAACATTACATCATTTAAATATGCAATAATGACAGTTAACTTAATATTTTTTATTATTTGCTTTTATGATAGGCAATAATTCTATCCAATTCTATAATATAACTTTTAAAATATTTTTAAACTTTGTTATTAATTCAAACATGCGTGTGTGTGAACGTATGTAATATACAAGTCACATGATCAATAACTTTGACAGACGATTTTCAATCTATTTCTCTGCCTAGATTTATATAATTGATACACTTATTATATTATATAAAATAATTATAAAAAATTTGGAAGAACAATTATGAAAATATAGAACTAGATATAATTTTCACCATCATAAAGTTTATTTTAAAATATACTATATTAATTTTAACTATTTAAATATGATTACAAATTTAAACATAGCATTTATTAAATTATACATTTTTAAACTATTAAAACCGAATTTTTAAATATAATTTTAATTATTTATAGCTGTGTTATTTAATATGGCCAGCTTTTACAACCATATGAAACAATATTTAAAGCTTTATATAACTATTTTAAAATGATTTTATATACTACGTATTCTCTTTAGCTTCAAATTGTACTTTAAAGATATAATTGACTTAATACAATTACCATATTAAAAGAACATATTCTAAATTTAAAATTTTTAGCAATTGACTGTTATGAACTATTACTGACCTATAGAAAAGGGCACAATATATATATATATATATATATGAAAAACAAAAACAAGTTAATCACGTAACCTGCTATCACTTGTTATTTATGTTCAAAAGATGGCGCTTCACCAAAACCACCGAACAAGTGTAAGATTTGTTTACATAAACGAAAAAAGAGTCAGAAATTAACTACCTCTTTCATTTGCTCACCCCCAGATCAGCTGATTTCAAGCTGGTTTGCTCTCCTCAGTGGGGGATAGAGTATAGAAACTAGATCTAAACACTGACTCTCAAGTGTTTATGCAAAACGTTTCTATCAGATTGCAAGCATGAATTTTTCAGACCGGTAAAGTCTTCAAACTCAGCCTAGCAAGCCAGATATTTATATGGGTCTGATCTCAGTTCAGAATCACCATATAATCAAAGTCTCTGCAATATATATCATTGCAAGAAAACTTTAAAGGTGCATTTATGAAAAACAAAAACAAGTTAATCACGTAACCTGCTATCACTTGTTATTTATGTTCAAAAGATGGCGCTTCACCAAAACCACCGAACAAGTGTAAGATTTGGTTTTGGTGAAGCGCCATCTTTTGAACATAAATAACAAGTGATAGCAGGTTACGTGATTAACTTGTTTTTGTTTTTCATAAATGCACCTTTAAAGTTTTCTTGCAATGATATATATTGCAGAGACTTTGATTATATGGTGATTCTGAACTGAGATCAGACCCATATAAATATCTGGCTTACTAGGCTGAGTTTGAAGACTTTACCGGTCTGAAAAATTCACGCTTGCAATCTGATAGAAACGTTTTGCATAAACACTTGAGAGTCAGTGTTTAGATCTAGTTTCTATACTCTATCCCCCACTGAGGAGAGCAAACCAGCTTGAAATCAGCTGATCTGGGGGTGAGCAAATGAAAGAGGTAGTTAATTTCTGACTCTTTTTTCGTTTATGTAAACAAATCTTACACTTGTTCAGTGGTTTTGGTGAAGCGCCATCTTTTGAACATATATATATATATCATGCCATTAAGGTGTATGCCACTCCTTTGTAGTCAAAATATACATTGTAAAAAATTGTTTTTTATGCATTTAAGATTCCTGTTTAATAAAATAATTGATCATTCATTACCTTTACCACCTCAAATATTTAATCCCCCACATCATAGGCCTATTATAAAATTAAAAAAAAAAAATAATGACCTAATGTAGTTTGCACCTCTTAAAAGAAAATGTGATATTTATTTCATAAGGTAAACCATTTAAATCTCAAGCAGAAATAATCCTGTCATAACAGAAGTCAAAACAACATTTCAAACTTTAAAATAAAAGTAGTAATTTAAAGTCATCACCTGAGACATTAACACTATAAAGATATATGGGTGTGTGTACTTAAGGAAAATAAACCAATATTGTACATATATGTGTATGTCTGCTTGTAAATAATATTTTAAAATATTTTTTTTAAATGTCATAGCATCAGCCGGAACACGAACTCGCAACCCGGGCAACTGCCTGCAAGTGCAAGGCAGTTGTGCTGACCTCTCGACCACCAATGCAAGACAATAGTGATCATTTATTAAATTGTCTTTTTACAACAATAAATTCCATGAGAAAATTAAAATAAAGGACTGTGAGTTTAGAAATATCACTGGACAATGAAATAGCTTGAAAAAGCAACTAGAATTCATTGATTGTTTTTTTTTATATAACATTTACTATTATATATGTTAAAAAACATTTCTAACTCCAAAGGAAATTTTACTAAAATAAAATTGTTATATAACAGTGAATGGTAAAAAATGCATTCATTTAAAATGTACAAATGTAAGAAAACTTTAGAGATGAAGTGCTAAGAGAATTACTCACATCTATCTCCGAGGATAAAGTCCAAATATAAATCTTGACCTAATAACACCTAGGATATATTAATCTAGTACTCGAAAGAGGAACTGGTACACAAGGTCAAATTCAAGCAGTTTTTATATATACCTGTATGTTGACTAAAATCAAACATTTAAACTCCATATATGGAATGAAGACAATTACTTGGGAAACGACAATAATAGCAATCATAAACAGATCAGAAATAATTTATGACAAAGGGAAGTTTAAACATCAAGTAATAATTACTCAAATATTTAGCAGTAGATTCAAAGGATGTACATAATGGGATTATATACATATAGAGTAATAAAATTTAAATAAATTTATTTGATGCTTATGCTGATCTTAACCCTTTGGGATTATCTCATTCTGCAATGGAATATATATATATATATTATCTTAGGAATATACATGACTACAAAAGCAAATAAATATTTTTGAAAAAAAAAAACATTTAATTATTAAATAGTTCATGCATTTATAGCTATTACCAAAGACTAGAGTTATAAGGTGTTGCATTAAAGAAAGTCAATCAGTACAAGGCTGATAACACTACATATAATAAAATCATCTAACAATTTATTAAGGAATAACTTCCAATAACAATTAGACCTTAAATTTTTCAATTATCCAGGATAAAGTAAATTATAGTGGATCCTTTAAAATACTCAAGTAATAATAAATGATGTGTTTTATCACTTCATCAACCTGAACTTCCTTCCAGTATTTAGACACAGTAGTTAAGAATGAATGTCTTTATATATATATGTGTGTGTGTGTGTGTGTGTGTGTGTGAATTGAATGAAAAGATTTTATAGTAGTTGAGTTATCATTAGATAGTGATTTTTACATTATAATCAACTTATTTAGATTTCTTATGCTTCAGACTTGAGTAAGACATAAATTATATGAACTTTTCATACTGGATAAATGAAAATAATTGTAAGTTTTTCTTTAATTCCAAGTTTATTATTTATCTAACCCCATAAGTGATATAATATATTACATAGACACAACATTTTATATTATCACTTGATATTCAACTAGAATTATTTATAAAGTATAACATAACAGAATGTAAATGTTTTGTTATTACTAATTAAAGTAATTATCTCTACTTTTGTTAAATAATGCATTTGGATAAACAATGATTAATGAGTGTATAATTTAGGTAATTTTATTCATTTAGATTAAATAAGGATTAGGGTATTAATTTATATTAGTTTTCTCCATGTAAATATCATAACTAACATACAAGTGATTTCCTATAGCTTTTAGATTCGTAACTACTGTGAATTGTATCAGATGAGGAACCAATCTAACGAAAGCTACTAAACTTGATGCATATTATACAAACGTAATGTCAATTTTGTGTTCTGTAGAGATAGAGACTCTGTTCTCCAGGCTCTCTATATTCCCCTGAATCACAATTATACTATTACAATATATATATAAAGAAATATCAAGCATTTAAAAATTTATCACATTTAAATTAATATTTAACCGAAAATGATTATAAAATAGTTTGCAATGTTTTATGTTAATTAAAATATAACAACCCTTTAAAACTGAAGTTTTATATAAAGGATTATTTATTTTATTTAATTTTTCATAATTTGTACTTTATATAATTTTTGCTGAAGTATAGAATTGCCTTGACAAATTGTAATAGATGTTGAGGTCATCATCTATTGAAAGTTTTGGTGATACACAGGATCTTATATTCCGGAGAATCTGTCTAATGGCGTTCAGTTACAGCATTATAAAGAAAACATTCTCAATAGATCTTTCTCTTTTCTAAGAAAACAAATATCTTTATTGTGTTCAACTTGTTAAAAGCATTTATAGATAATGTACTGCCTTTATAAATCTGAGAAAAAAAGTTTCGCTAAAAATATGTTATACGCGTAAAAAAAAAAAAAAAATTCTAAAAAAAAAAAACCCTTTATTTGTTGGTTTAGCAAAATCACTTTCACTTAATAATAAGACAAAAAATAACGGCATTATTTATTTCTTCATTTATAATTGATTTTTAATTAAAAAGAGATCAGTTATCGGAATATGAAATTGTGAGCCAGCCTCTTTCATCAGACGGTGAAGATTATATTATAATCTTTTCTTTTTTATTTCATTAAATTTTCACTATCATCTCAAACTTAGATTGCCTGCAACTTAAGTTGCTTGAAAAACGTTTGAATATTATTTAAAAAAATCTGAGAACTATAAATATATATGGTTTTCACTTAATATATGGATAGTAATTTATTAACCTTATTCTGGTAATAATTCTGATATTCTGGATCAATCTACCGATGTAAATATATCACGGGTTTATCAATAATAGAAAGTAACAATTTTAGTTAAGAGTCATTAATTCTAATTTAATATTTTTAAAGGTTTTGCAGCATTTATAAAAGTTTATAATATTATGTAGCCCTTATGATATATCTTAAGACATATCAAAAGCTATATGTATCCTGAAGACGAAAAAAACATTATGAATTGCAGCATCTTAAAAGTACTAAATTGTAGTGAATTTTTTTGATATTGGATGATTAAGAAAAACAACAAGATTTTTTAGGCTGTTTATTTTTCACTTGATTTTGTTGTAGTATAAAATGGTCAAATTGTTTTTTTTTTTTTTTAGAAACAATAACCTTTTTTAGACAATATTTTAGTGATTGAGTCCCAGATATGTATAAAAAAAAGGTGTTCAAACAAAGCTAAAATATGATGTCTTTGAGATTCCTGAGATATTAATAAATCTTAAGGGTGATGTTTATATAATATTCATATATATATATCATTAAAAAACAGTCAACACTTAGACAATCTTAATATCAATTATCAAAGCAATCTCATTTTAACACTATATATATATATATTAAATCACTTGCCCTCAACTGAATAAAATAATCACATGATTGTTGCAATAACCATGTGATTATTATTCTACCCAGTTGAGGACAAGTGTGTTATCTTGACAAAATGTTGATATTTATTTTTACTTTATTAAGCACAGTTGCTCGAAAATATGATTAATAAACATCTTTTGCTCACAAAAACATTTATTTTAATATATATATAGTTTTAGTGTTAAATATTTTTGCTTCTAGAATGGACTGATGGATACAAAATTGCCTTTTTATCTAATATCTAATAATTTCTATTCAATGAACTTTAAAACATCATTTTAAATTATATGTAATCTATGATTATTAATTTTCACAGAATTTGGATAAAAGGATAAATACACCTTTGATATCTTACTAATATAATATAGAATCATTTCTTGCTTCCACATTATTTGAAGTGTACTTATGATGAATTATATAATAATTAAATTGTTTCTAGTAAAACTTCAACTTCATGCAAAAGTGTCAGTGAACATTAAACAGTTACTTAATGTTAATTAAAAAGACTTGAACTCAGACTTTCAAACTCCCTATTGCTATCCATTCCATTTTGTAGAACTGATACACTTGACCACATACATGTGAAAATAATAAATGATCTCCATTATATGCATTTTGTGCTGAACTAACTCTTCAATTGATCCAGATTGCCATCTCTAGGATAGTGATCTGGACTAATTGAAGAGTGTTGGTTCAGCATAAAATGCATATATTGGAAATCATTTATGATTTTCACATGGATATGGTCACATATATAATTTTTATAATATAGAGTGGATAGCTATGGGGAACTTGAAAACCCAAGTTCAAGTCCTTTTAATAGCATTAAGTTAGTATAAATAATATACATGTATTTAAACACTCAAAAATAAAAATTTTATTCTAATAGATTAATAATGTTTAATTAAAATAATTGAAATGCTTTTAGTGGTATATATAATATCGTTCTCATGTTTTTCAAACCTATTTTTGATTGCCATAACACAAATATTCTAGTGGTTGGTAACATATAAACAGTAATTCAATAACCATATTTAGTTGCTGTATTTATATAACAAATTCATAGTTATTTTATGTACATAATAATTCAGAAAAATTATTTATTAATATAAATGCATTAATTGTATTTCGTTTTAGATTTATAGTATATTTCATGAAGCATATATGTAAAATTGTGAAAGGAATTACTCTTAACACAGGTGCACTATAAATTGACATCCTTTCTTCCATTAATAATTATTTTAAAACAAATGATTGTCCACCTATAGCTAGAACTTATTTTTTTTAAAATAAACCAACAATTATTGACAGTGACTAAATTAGGGCTTGAATTTATTATAAGCTTGATTTTTAAATCTTAATATTATTTGCACAAGTTCAGTTTATATATTACAGCAAAGAGAAAGTTTCTTATTTTTAACAAAACTGTGATATTGGATCTTATTAGTTTGTATATATGTAATAATTAATAATATGGCAAATTTATATATATATATATATATATATATGAAAAACAAAAAAAACACAAGTTAAAAAACTTGCTAATGCTTGTATTTATGATAACAGATGGCGTTCTACCAAAAACACCGTCAAGTGTAGTTTTCTGTTTACATAAACATCAGAGTGAGCATTCACTATCTCTAACTTTAATTCCACTTTCAGATCATGATTTCAAGCTATTTGCTATCGTCAGTGAAAGACAGGAATAAGAAACTAGATCTAAACACAAACTCTGAGCATTTATGAAACAGTTTCTATTCAGCTTGCAAGTGTGAATCTTTTAGACACGTTAATGTCTTCAAACTCAGCATAGCAAGCCAGATAGCTACATGGGTCTGATCTCAGTTCAGTATCACCACATAGTAGAAGCCTCTGCAATATACATCATTGCAAGAAAGACCTCAAAGGTACATTTATGAAAAACAAAAAAACACGTTAAAAAACTTGCTAACGCTTGTATTTATGATAACAGATGGCGTTCTACCAAAAACACCGTCAAGCGTAGTTTTCTGTGTACATAAATGTCAGAGCGAGCATTCACTATCTCTAACTTTAATTCCACTTTCAGATCATGATTTCAAGCTATTTGCTATCGTCAGTGAAAGACAGGAATAAGAAACTAGATCTAAACACAAACTCTGAGCATTTATGAAACAGTTTCTATTCAGCTTGCAAGCGTGAATCTTTTAGACACGTTAATGTCTTCAAACTCAGCATAGCAAACCAGATAGCTACATGGGTCTGATCTCAGTTCAGCATCACCACATAGTAGAAGCCTCTGCAATATACATCATTGCAAGAAAGACCTCAAAGGTACATTTATGAAAAACAAAAAAAACACAAGTTAAAAAAATTGCTAATGCTTGTATTTATGATAACAGATGGCGTTCTACCAAAAACACCGTCAAGCGTAGTTTTCTGTTTACATAAATGTCAGAGCAAGCATTCACTATCTCTAACTTTAATTCCACTTTCAGATCATGATTTCAAGCTATTTGCTATAGTCAGTGAAAGACAGGAATAAGAAACTAGATCTAAACACAAACTCTGAGCATTTATGAAACAGTAGCTATCTGGCTTGCTATGCTGAGTTTGAAGACATTAATGTGTCTAAAAGATTCACACTTGCAAGCTGAATAAAAACTGTTTCATAAATGCTCAGAGTTTGTGTTTTAGATCTAGTTTCTTATTCCTGTCTTTCACTGATGATAGCAAATAGCTTGAAATCATGATCTGAAAGTGGAATTAAAGTTAGAGATAGTGAATGCTCGCTCTGACATTTATGTAAACAGAAAACTATGCTTGATGGTGTTTTTGGTAGAACACCATCTGTTATCATATATATAAATGTAAGATTGTCGTAGGAGCTACTTTTCACACATTCACTAAAAAATTGATGCATATTCTCTCTGTGTTATATAAACATAACTTCTGCATATAATATGCAGGTTTAAAAATCAGACTCATAATAAGTTCAATCCTTAATTTAGGTATGGCCAATGATTGGTTTATTTCAAGAACAGGTTCTAGCCATAGATGAATTACCTAAGTCTCAAAACAATTATTAATGAAACAGTGCATACCAATTTTTAGCGTGGGTATGAAGAATAGTTCCTTTTACAATTTTATGTATATATACATGTAAATCACTATATTATTAATTATTACACAAAGCATATATATATATATACTGTATTCCACTGATCCCATGATGTCACAGGCCAACTGCGACCCAAGGTTACATGCACAGGCACCATATGACATTGATTTTGTAGGCAATATCATGGCTAAGTATAAAATACAAAGTTCTTTTTATAATTAAAAATATTTTATCTTCATTCTTACAATATTTTGATCTTAAATATAGGTTATTTTCAATCTTAAATATCTTAAATATAACTTGTTTTACAGTTGAAAATACGATATACTAGGTTTTAAAATATCTTAATATCAAATACGAGTTCTTATCCAAGTTTAAAATATCATAATCTCAGGTTTTAAAAAATATATTTATCTCAAATGTAGGTTATTTTACAAATTTAAGATATCTTGATGTCAGGGTTCAAATTCAGACTAAAATGTTATTGAATCAAAATGTTAATGGTAATACTTTAATTTCTGAATAAAATATGATGATTATTATTTAAGCTAAACATGGAACATTTGACATTTTTTTTAGTTTATTTTGGAATCTTAGTATTTAAAAAAAAAGTAGAAATGAAATTACATAAGAATAGAATACTCAAATACTGAAGCAATATATAATTGAAAACTTGAAAAACATTTAAATATTTTACAATTATTAAAATATAATTATTTCTCTTCTACTGACCATAAAACACAGAAATCTTATATTTTCTGATGCAAATTTGAATAAGCAATCTCAAAATAATGTAGACAGTAAGGGCTTTTTTTGTGCTGCCAACTATATGACAAGTGCATTTGAAATGAAGTAAATGATATAACATTTATCTTCTAGAAATGGAGGTAAAATAATTATTAATCAAAATGAATATATAAACATTATGTGACCATTGAAGTATAGTCCTAAAATAATTATTAATACAAATCTTATTAAAATATATTTTCTGATAAATAAATGTGCTTATGCAATGATATTATAATAGCAATGAAACAAAAATGTATTTAATTAATAATGAAATATTTATTTACAACATATAATAATCAATATAATAAAATATTTGTTTACAATAATTATTATTATTGCTTTTAATTTACTGTCTATAATTTATAGATATTATTAACTAATATATTGGTATACCTTTCTTAAAATCATTTCTACAATTTTATCAGATAAGTGATATTTACTACCCAATAGTTCTCTTATTTACCAAATATAATCTTTATTTCCTTATCCAGTACCCATAATTTAAAAGAATATATCTCTATGTCTTTGTCCAGGCTACTAGGAGATAATATACACTTTATTTAATCAAACATAGTATTAAAATAATCATTCTTAATTAATATTAATATAAGATCAACAAATATTATGCAGTATAAAACACTTATAATATGTTGGGGTGAGGAAATAACCCAGCCCTATACTGATAATAAACTTTAAATAAAAATTATAGTGGAGTTAATAATAAATTAAAGCTGAACATGTATGTTGATATACACGAAAACATATTCTAATATTGAATTTCTAGGCATAGTGGACAAGAGAATCATAAGCTAGCAAAATTACAATGAAGTTTCCAGTACTACATAATATGGTGCTGATGAATAAATCAGCCACACTTCCTTTCATGGAGGCATTAAATACACATAAAATTAATATAATGTTTACTTAAAATTGCCTCAAAATACTACTAATAGTAAAAGACATAGAGCTAATAATAATATTAAACACATGTTCATTTCATAGGCACAGACAAAAAGCACAAAATTCATTCACTCTGATTAAGATTATATGTATACCAACAATGTCTATCATTGCATAATGGTGTCAACACTCTATGTATAAATTACTTGAAATTCTCATACACATACTGATACCTATAATACTTTCATTCACGAAATACTTTTTATAATATGCAAAAAGACTGTTATTTGCCTGGGTGCAATCATATGTAATTTTAAATACTCATTCAGGAAAACACTGGAATAATAATAAAACCAATACATAAAATAAGATCTCTATATCTTACCTATTTCACTTCTGGAACACTTTATACAAACATATTTATAATAATATAATAACTAATAACAATCAATATAATATCTATAAGATATGGCTATAATAATTCTAAAATATAAAAAAATGTATACATGATAACTATAATACCATTTTAAAGATTAACAGTTTATTTCCTTTTTATAAAAAAAAAAAAAAACGTCTCATTTAAGTTTTGTTGCTCTCCATTGTCTTTTACTGAAGTAGAGTAGACACACATATATACACAGAAATATTTTGGAAAAAAAGTTTGTGATAATTTCATAAATGTAATATAACAGGAGCTTATGACAAATGATTTTAATGAAAAACAGTTTCTTTCAAAACCCTTTTTTGAAAAGGACAATAAAAATCAGAGGTGCAATGAACAGAATAATTTTTTATCTAAAATTGCTCTTTGTGTCAAGCGTTGTTAGCCGAGATGTCATCGCAACCGCCATGCAAGCAAGTAGTTGGTTGCAGACGGTTGTGGGTTCGCGTCCCGGCCGATGCTATGACATATCAAAAAAAAAAAAAAAAAATTGCTCTTTGTGAAGTTTTATTATTACAAGTCAACTGCAGTAAACTTAAATTGTAGTTATTCCTTTTTAAATATAATCGCAATATACTTGAAACAATCAGCAATTTAAAAACATAACATTCAAATAAATAAATGAATAAAAAAAACTTAAGATGAATAGTTATATTATTTATTTTAATATAACACAATCTGGACATAGTATTTTCATTATGATAATTAAAATTTTGGTTTTCATAAATTTGTCTTCTATTATAATTTTATGAAATAATTTTAAATAATTGCAAATGCTTTTTTATGAGGTTAATGATTTTATAGAAACTCGTCATTTTATCACCGAGTTTCACATAAGTAGATTGATTATTTTAGTAGCAAATAATTAGTAATAATAGATAATTAAAAGTTAGTTAAAACATGCTGGATAAAATCTTATAGCAAAGTTCAGTATTTAACAATGTTATATAAGATTGAAACAATATGATCATCATCATCAACAACCATTATCAATCCACTGCAGGATGAAGGTCTCTTCAAGTTTAATCAATCTTTCTCAGATCATTAGCTTCTCTTCTCCATATCAACCCTGCACACTTTCTTATTTTATCCATCTCTCATGTGGTCTTTTTCTGGTTCTTTTACAATCTCTTGGAATCCAGTTTAAGATTTCAATTGCCCATCTATTATCCTCTCTTCTAGCAATATGTCCAGCCCAACTCCACTACAATCTTTTAATTTTTTCAATGAGGTCAGTAACTCCTGTTTGTTCCCTTACCAATATATTGCATTTTCAATCTTTTCTTGTTACTCCCAACATGAATCTTTCCATACTTCTTTGAGTGGTCTGAAGTCTCTGTATTGCTCTTCTATTAAATGTCCAAGTCTCAGATCCATAAGTAAGAACTGGTAAAATACATTTGTTAAAAACCTTCTTTTTCAAACACATAGGCATATTTCCTTTTAGTATCAAGTTATTTCTACCAAAAGCACTCCAGCCAAGTTTAATTCTATGATTAATTTCATCCATTATGTTTCCATCTGTATTAATAATCTGACTAAGGTATTTATAACTGTTAACTTCTTCTAATTCATCATAATCAATCTTTATTTTTATATTTTGAGCAAATCGATTAAACATTACTTTAGTCTTTTTAACATTTATCTTTAGTCCTACTTTCCTACTTTCATCTGATAACTCCTGCAACATTTCCCGCAGTTCTGAAGCATTATTTGCAAAATTAACTATATCATCTGCAAAATCTAAATGATTTAAATAATCTCCATTTACTTTCACTCCTTTAGTTTCCCATTTTAATCAACAAGATACTTCTTGCAATACTGCTGTAAAAAGTTTTGGAGATATGGAGTCACCTTGTCTTACACCTTTCTCAATGTTGACTTTCTCAGTATCATTATGTAATCTAATTGTTGCTGTCGCATTTTATAAATATTCTTTAAAATATGACAATATCCTGGATCTATACCTTGATGATCCAATGCTTTAATTGCTGAAGAAATGTTTATAGAATCAAATGCCTTTTCATAATCTACAAATCCAAAACATAATGGCAATTCATATTCATTTGTCCTTTCTATAACTTCTCCCAATACCTGGATATGATCTACTGTATTAAAACCACTTTTAAATCCAGCTTGTTCTCTTGGTTGGTGGAAATCCAATGTTTTTTGTAGAAAACTGATAAAAGCTGATAAGTCTGCAATTTCTAATATCTTCTTTATCACCTTTTTTTAAATATTAATATTATTACTGCATTCTTCCAATCATCTGGTATATCTTTATCATTTAAACATTTGGTATATAACTTTGCTAACTTTTTTTCAATTTCTTTGCCTGCTTTTTTTAATATATCAATTATAATTCCATCATCACCTGGAGTGTTTCCTTTCTTCATACATTTAATTGCATATTTCACTTCTTTATTTAAAATTCTGGGCAATTCAGATGTAATAGAAATAGGAGGTACTTGTTCTTTATTACTATATAATTCTTGATAAAAGTCTTCTACCCATTTCATAATGTCATCTCTCTTTTTAGTAATAATTCCATCTTTTTTTCTTATTGTAGATATAAATTTTCTACCAATAACAAAATGTTGTTTTACATTCTTGAGACTTTTATTTTCTTCTACAGCTTCCCTTGCTAGTTCACAGTTATACTTTCTTATATCATTTTCAACTGTTTTCCATACCATTTTACAAAATTTGAGATATTCAGTTCTTTTTAATGCATCATTTTTGTATATCTTCATATTCCTTATTTTCTTCATAAATTCTCTAGTCTCAGTAGAAATTTTATTGGTCAATTGCTGCTTTTTTCTACCAGCTATCTTTGTTGCAGTTTTTAAAAGTGTATCAGTTATTTTCATATTAATTTCATTCAAATCTGAATCATGTTCAAAATCTACTACTACTTGAAACTGATTTTTAAGTTCTAATTTAAATTCATTAGAATGTTTCTGATGATTAGGAATATCAACTGTAAAAATTGTTTTTTTTAATAATTTTTGTCTCTAGTTTTGCATTAACACATATCTTATTACATCTTACTAATCAGTGATCACTTCATGTGTTAAATTCATTAAGAACATTACAGTCTTGAAATATGTACTTTCTGCTAGTCAAAATATAATCCAATTCTGCTGTACCTTCATTGGGATGGTTCCTTTTAAAATTTTTCTCAAAAAAAGAATTCATAATATAAAGTTTTTCTTTTTCAGCAAACTCCACTAGTCTATGTCCTCTCTCATTTCTATTACCATAACCAAAATTACCTACAGCACTTTCATCTTTCATTTGTTTACCAATTCTAGCATTAAAGTCTCCCATAACAATTTTAAAATGTTGTTCACTCTGATTGAAAGCCTTTTGTACATCCATATAAACATCTTCTACTACTTCATCACTATGAGAACTTGTTGGGGCATAAACCTGAATTATCTGCATTTGGTATCTGCTATTTATTTGTATAACTAATCTTGTCAGTTTGTCTGATACACCATCAATCTCCACAATGTTGTTTCTTCCACTTTTTATTTATAATGAATCCTACTCCACTTGTATTTCTAATATTTGTGCCTTTATAATAAAGAACATGTTCATTTGTTAAATCAATTGTCTCTTCACTTTTTCTTTTAAGTTCACAAAGTCCAATAATGTCTCATTTAATATAAGACAGTTCTTCTTCTAATTCTTGCAATCTTCCTTCACTTGAAAGTGATCTGCAGTTGTAAGTACCTAAATAAAAAATCATCATCAAATGGCAGCCTGGGTATGCAATCATGGGATTCCTAGCACCCTCTGGCTTTGGCCACCAACCACTGCCTTGGTTGGTGACTTTATACCCTCTTGGGAATAAGGGTCATGATTTATTTTTGTCTAGCATAATTGTATATATAAATTAGAAAAATGTTATCATTTACACAAACATTCATTCTGCCTTATCAGGCAACTGAGAAGAAAGACCATGGTGTTTCTTGATCTTAAACTCAGAGGTAAAAAGCCAATACACTCACCATGCTGGCTAATGCATGTTGGTGAGCAGCCCATCCATGTTATTATACTATATGAATAATCACATAGTGAAACAATATACTTTTCATTATGTGACTTTTTCTTTACCTAAAATATTAGTTGTTTTTTTTTAGTGTTTGTTAAAATTATTGTTTGATAAATCACTTGAATTGATGCTTTTAGGAGAGAAACTGTGTAAATAACTTATTGGTTCTTTACTCTATCATGAGAATGATAAAAAATAAAACTTTAAACTTTAACATTGACGTAAAAATAAATAGTCAAATAAAAAACTAAACAATTTACTTCTAAACTAAACTAAAATTGAACTTTGTAGTGAAGATCAGATGGAATGTGAAGAAGTAGTGTTTGAATTTATGAGTGTGTCTATTTTTATACTAATGTGTTTTTGTTTTCTTTCTACCCATGCACCAAGACAAATAATCTATTTTTTCTTTATTAAACTAATAATTTATAGGTCTGTATTATAATATTTAAATTAATAGTCATTATTGACTTTTAATTAATCTGATCTTGATTTTTCACTTTACATTCAGACCATTTAGTTATGTGATCATTTAAACAGTAAATGACATTCCTAAATTAATGATGTTTTATTAATTCTAAAAACAATCATTAATTAATTTTTATTAAATATACATTCTCAATTTATTTAACTCTTCCTTTTTTTCTTATGAGTCATAGCATTGGCTGTGAAGTGAACCCGCTAACCTGGGACAATTGCGTGTGACCTCTTGGACCACAAACACTTGACAATATTTAACTCTTCTTACTTATTTACTTATTACTTTTAATAAATATTTTTTACCACTTAATATTCCACATATATGCTCTAATACTTATTCATACATGCAAACTAATATAACCATTTTTTAATACAATGAAAATAAATTAGCTATTGACTGACATTTAAAATCAATTATAAATTAGTACTAATCTCAGTCAATTATACTTACTATTTTAAAATTCTACTTTTAAATGCTTACATATAAATTGATATTTAATAAATAATAACTTATTTTTTAAAATTATTTATTTTAAGAATCAACAATTAAAATCCTAACAAAGTTAACTAATCATTTCAGATAGCATAAAACTACTTTATCTATTATATCTATTTGAAACATATTAAGCTGTAGATGTATTCTTCCTTAGTTTAAGAATTAATTTTATTATATCAATTAAATATTAAACAACTTAATGTAACCTATTAAATAACTGCTAACTAATTAGGCTAACTTAATTTATTTAACTCACACTATTAAAACATAATTTTAAATTTTTATTATAATAGGACAGATAAAAAATTTATTTATTATAATCTTACAAAGATTTAATACTTTAAAACATATATCTAACCCAAAGGGTTAAATGTATTATCACAATGATATATATATATATATATATATATATATATATATATATATATATATATATATATATATATATATATATATATATATAATAAATTTTGCTACATTTATGTACATGCCTAATAATATAGCAGCAGTCCTCAAAAAAATAATAGAAAAATAATGTTTGTTTCCTCTGAACTTATATTTTGGAAAAAATATGTGAGCTTATTGAAATATCACTTCTCCTTCAGTATTTTTTTTAGAACTATAGGTGTATATTTAGGTACAAAATACTAATCAATTTTATTAATCAATTGTGCATTTGATTTAAAATATGCAGTAGAAAAATATAATATATGGACATTATTTTCTAAACAAATGAGTGTATAATATACTACTTATTAAGTATTATATATTTTCATTTATAATTAAACAAAACATACAAACATATGTATGGTTAAAAGATTGTGATCTATGCAAATTGATAAGTACTTGTTCAGCTTTGCAATGTGCATCTAGGGATCATTTGCTTTTTTAAATATCTTTATGTCATATGTTTCAAAATGTGTAGTAAAGTGGAAGTATATCTAAAAACAATTAATCATGTTAAAAAAGAAGTGAAGTTATTTTCTGTGTCTATGTTTTACCGATATATTAATCTTTAACTGAAGTTAAAGTTTGTATCTGGCTAAGGATAAATTTTAGTTTAAGAAATCATTAATATTGAATATTAATATATTTGTCTAAAGTAGTTTGTGTCCATGTTGTAAGTATAGAAAGTTTGAACTTTTAAAACAAAATATAATATATATTCATAAAATTATTATTAAAAAAAATTCTTTCATATTTGTAAGTATAAAAACATTACGTGATGGATGAGTATATTTTTGAAATTTATATATAAATTTTCACACGTTAACAAAAAAAATGTTTATTAAAAAAGTTTGCTTGCAATTTAGTTAAAATAATAACATATTTCTCTAAAAAGCAAAATAAAAAAAAAGGTTCTTTACAGCGATAACTGGCAATCAATTAACTATTTGAGAAAACTATTTTTATCTGTAATTTTATTTATTTAATTTTAACTGTCAGTCATAGTAATCTAAGAAAAATACATTTTTTCCAGGGTTTTTTTCCATTTGTTTCATAGGAAAGTTTGCAAAAATATTCTTTTGAAAAAAGCAATAAAGGTTTATGTTTGCAAAAATAGAAAAATTATTTGTGAATAATATAAAATGAACATGATTAAAAAAAGCAAATTATTTCTATGTTTAATTAATATTATTATACCAAACAAAGCTTCACAGTAGTTTAGTTTTTAGGCATACATTCGCTGTATATATTTGGAGCAAAATTCACTTTATTTTAAATCTATGAAAAGTTTTAAAAAATATTGAATACTAAATAGCAATACTTAATCTTGTGACAATTCTAACTACTGAACTTGAGTATTTTATTTTCTTTTAAACCTCTAGCAGATATTTATACTTTTGCATAATATCTAAGTTAATGACATACAACACTTAAACACTGCAATGTTTGACTCATATTAATCGCCTTGCATAATTATGTGGTCTCTGCAGACCAAAGGCCAACAAGTATATATTTTATCTATATTATTGCTGTAGGAACTTTAGTGCAGTCTAAGATAAAATTACTAGCAAGTTAGTTTAAATTTAAAACCACGAGTTATTTTTTACTATTATTCTATTTTTAGATAGGATAAAGTTTCCTGAATGTGTAAATTCAAATGTAATCTTATATACTAAAGAAATCCAATAGTAGTCTAGGATGTGAATATTATACCATTATGTAATATCAATTGTTTAATCAAGATATGGTAGTAGTTTAGAAAAAAACAAATAGATTCAACTATTATTTCTGATACAGATGTTAAAAGTAAACAGAGAAATTATCATATGTTTCATCCATTATATACACCTCTGTAAAAAGATTAAAAGTGCTTACCATTAGAATAAAAAAATGGTGGCAAAATTTTGACCCATGTAACAATAACAACAGTTTAGCTTGGATTCAAAAGCTTATATTATTTTCAGAAATCTTTTTCTAATAGACATATTTTTATTGCTAATTCAGAAGTATTACTCAAAAGGAGTTTACAATAAAATACTTATACATTATTTGTAGGTTTTTATCATTACTCTCACAATAGTAAAAGGCAGACATCACATTTTAAATTCATTTACATCTCATTATAGTTGTTAAATTTTTACATTTAGTAATTTTTTGTGAAATTTCAATTTTTTTCACAATGTTTTATATTTATTTAATCATGATTCATAATTTTTTTAAAGTTAAGATTATTTTGTTTATGTTAAAGCCAGTATAATTTTATAAAATCTGCTAGTATATTAATAACTACATAACAGTTATAATATCTAAACATATAAATTAAATAACATTTATAAATGAGATAAAATATGCTACAATTATGAGGTATAGCATGTGGAAATCATATTTACATTAGCTATATATATATATATATTGTGCCCTTGTCTGTAGATCATAGGTAGGGTAGAAAGGTCAATTATGAAAAAAATTTTAAATTTTAAGTTATATTTAAGTGATATAAAAGTAATAATAGATTTGTAATACAATTTTAAGCTAAAATACCTAACAGATAACAGTATAATAAAGTATTTTAAAAAGTAAACAGTTAAATAAAGTTTTAATATCATTGCTTATGGTTGTGAAAGCTGGCCATACAAAATAACACAGCTATAGACAGTTAAAATTATAGGAATGATTAGAATATAATATTTTCAGAATTAATAGTTTAAATAAATGAAAGATAATATTATAATTAGTCAAAATTAATAGGGTATATTTTTATTAATAAACTTCGGGATGGTGAGAATTGTATTTAGTCCTATAAGTTTCAATTTATTTTTCAAAAATTAGAAAATACATTAGTTTTGGTAATTTAAACCGAGACATAAATAAAAGATTATTTTGTAGAGTGAATAGACACGTGATCGTATATTACATGCTTTCACGCACACACACACTTGGTAAATAATAATAAAGTTTGTGAATTTAAAACTAGATATAATTGTCATCTATCATAAAAATTAAAGTTTAAAATATTATAGATTGTCTTAATAATTATTTTAAAGATCAAATAATAATTTTATCAAACTATGATTAAATTTAATAATATTAAGTTAAAGTAATATTCCAGACATTACGTCATAAATATTTATTTAAAAAGTACAATTTATCATCCAAAATAGAATGACTAATATTGTTCGCCTAAAAACAAATATTGACCAATCAACGGATTTAAATTGGCAAGAAAAAAATCTAAGATAGACAGAAGCGGGAGATGGAATGTGAAAGTTGAAGAGGAAGGTAACCTTTTTGAATTGCTTGTAACATCGAAGCTGAAAAAAGTAATATAAATTTATAAATTAATAATTATTCTAAAGTTAGTCTTGAACAGATAATATAATTTTGTATCCAGAAAGATGAGTTGCTAATTTCTACGTGATCTTACCAGTGGATTTGATCAAATTTGACCATTCAGCCTACAATAAAATGGAAATACCAAGAATAATAATTGAAATAATTATTGAAAGAAAAATGAGTGAAAATTGTATAAGTTTTGTATTATTTGTGCTCAACCAGAAATTAAATCCTATAACTAGGAAAAATACAAAGGAAAAGCTGTGTGAAAATATAAGAAAGAAACTATTTGCTATCGAGAGAATCTTATGACGAACATTTGTTTTATAAGTATTTAAAGCTAAGTCATATTTCTCTATGAGAAAAATCATAATAAGCGTTCAAGTATATAGAAAAAGAATGAGGAAGAAAAGTATGTTATATTAAAGGAAAAACATTATTTAAAATATAGTTTCTAAATTAAAAATAGAAGAAAAGCCATAGTCCTGTATAAAGTGCTATATGAACTTACTAAGAGGAACCTAACATTTTTATCTCATCATAGAAAAAAGGAAAAGATATTAAATGGAAAGAATATTATTTTAAACAGATATAATTAATCACTAAAATGAGGAAAATGGATCCATGGAAATAAAGAAAAATTTATTGAATTTTTAAAATAAAGTACAAGATGCATCGAGGGAAAACCAAGCGCGCGGGGGAAAAAGCTAGCAGACTATGTAAAGGAGATCTCAAGAATAAGTGGAAAAAGATGAAGAAAATTAAGGATCATCATCCAAGAAGAATTAATAAACAGAATTAAAAGTTTAAATTAGAACATTAAGTGACTGAAGAAAATAAAATATAATTTTTTGTTTTAGCTTTGCAATGAACGATTTTCCAAGCGAGTCCAACAAAGCTGTATCGTAAATATAGTTTTAATTATTTTTTTTTATTGTATTTAAAGTATAAAATTGAATTAGCTTAGGGAAACATATAAACATAAATTTTATAATAATTATATTTAAATATACGAGCTAATGGAATGAGAGAAATATTAGTATAAATAAAAATGTGTGTATGGAAAATTTTAAATACCTACTAGAAGTCCTGGAATGGAGAAGTTTACAAATACGATCCAGAGGATAGAGATCGTTGGTAATTTTAATATTATTGGTAATATGTAATATATTTTTTTTATAGGTCATCTATTAATGAATGAAGTATGAAAGATGTTAAAAGTTATAAGTACACATTTATCCAACATCAAACATATATTTAAGAGAGTAGTAAAATTTTAAAATGTGATGCAATAAATAATCTAAAAATGATTAATAATAAGTAGCATATTAATTATGTGATTCTTTTGAGTTTTATATTGAAAATATTCAAATAGTTTAGAACAGTAGAGATAGAAATATACGAGAAGTATAGTAAAGAATTTTCTTAAGAATAGCTGTATAGTTGAATAAAAATGAATTTTATTATTATTAGCAAGGTAGACAGAGAATTTGTCGATGTAATGAAGAGATGAATCTGAAGAAATCAATCAGATAGTGACTTGGGAGTACTGATGTCAAAGGAAACCAAGAGGATGTTTTATTAAACTATAAGGAATGAAATATGTGGATCATAATTATTTGTGTGACTTCAGTGTAGATAACTTCGCCCTACAACTGAGCACATATATTATGGACAGTGTTTTTACATATCTTTGAAACTTTCTGATGTGATGAAGCTGAAGAAATAGCTTTAGCATCCTTCCAATACTAGAGGCAGATCCGATCAGATAAAAGTCACTCCTCTATGGCGTCCTTAAATTCACTGTGCCATGATTGTCAAAGTTTTATAAAGGATAATATCTTGTTTATTTTGATCCAACGCATCTATATCTTCGCTATCTTGATTTCATGAAAATACATCGTCAGGGAGATAATTTTATAGAAATGATACATAAGATAGAAAGTAAGTTAGATAGTAGTTATGTAAGAATAGTTATTTACTAGAGTAAAGTAGAATTGTATAAGTCCAAAGTGAAAGTATAAATTTTATAAAAGATGAAGAATCATATGATATAATTTAAAAGCCAATTGCTAAACTGATATAATTTTAAAAGAAAAACCTTAGAATTAAGTTTTAGAACAATAATAAGATTTTAAAATATTGTACGTGAGATTTTAGTAAAAGAGATTGCATGTTTATTTGGAAAATGAGTTAAAGAAATGTATAACAAAAATGTGTATTTGTACATAGTGTGTTGATAAGGTTAATTGCTATATAAAGTTAAGGATGGGATCAAAATTTTATCAGTAATTATATTATGATTGATAATAAAAGGAACATGAAAATATCATAAGGATTAAATTCTGTAGGATTCCATACTAACAAGAATAAGTATAATTTTGTAATTTTTGTATAATTTTACATAACAGTAAAGATCTTATAGAAAGATAATTTTGAAATTATAAGGACATAATGTCAAATAGAAAAGTTTAATGGATAGGAATTTTGTGTATTCAGCTAAGCTCAAAACATGTATCCAATAATAATAATATTGTAAAATACTTTTGTAATTATTAATGGTAAAAAGGGTAAAATAAAATTCGATAATAATAATGTTAAGACATCAACGGGTATAAATAAAAGTTTGTGATAAGTAAATAGGGATATCCGCTGTAAATAATGTACAAAGTGTTATTTGTTATAATGTTAATAAAATGTTATAAAATTTTATTAGTAAGCTTTGTGTCTTGGTTGTTGTTTTTCCTACACATGAAATGCATGAAATCACAGAGCACGTTTATAATTAAACATATTTATGATTTTGCACAAGATAAATAAACATTAGAAATTTTAATAATTTATTTTGTTTTATTTACATAATAAAATAAAAGAAGTATAAGTAGAACAGGTATCGGTCATGGGTTAATTGCCACAATATTTAAGTAAAATATATGCGAACGTTACCGCATGGATTTTGATTATCGGATTGATAAATGTTACCACGAAAATATTTAATACATCTAGAAAGAAAAGAAGATTATATTATTTTATTATTGTCATTGTTCTTATTAATTAGTTATTCGTTACGTAGTGAACTATGACATAAAATTCCCTTATCATAGTTTACTATGGCAATATGAAATCAGTTTTAATTACAATTTATGAACCTGAGATTTAATTATTTATTTACTTATCGATTTATCTATTTGATTTGATATGATTTGATTAATTTAACTCTATTTTATTTAATTAATTTATTTATGTGAGCTAGAATTTGTTTTAAAAATATTAAGATATGATAAAAGTTTTAAAAGTCGTAGGAATGCTATTAGTCAATTATTTAGGATAGTGTTCTTATGCCATTGGGATAGTATCTCAATGATCTCTCGGCTTGTTCCTTTGTCATTGCTCCAGGTCTCATGGGAATAATAAAAGATGTTTATGTTGATTCATTTCACAGACATAACTGTGTTTATAAAGTTCTGAGCTAGTGATTATTTTATTTAAATTATAATAATATATTTGATAGACTGAGTTAGATAACCCGGAATTATTATTAATGTTAATTATTATTGACCGGAAATAAATAAGTAAAGAAATTCCGGAATAGTTAGTATATTCTTAGCATGTTTGCATGTTGTTATTGTTATGGAGCGGGGGAAGGTTACAATATATATATATCAGAAACAAAGTAATCATGATTGTGAAGTTGTTAAAATTATGTGAATCCTTGAATAGGAAAATAGAATAGACTTGCATAAAAGTATAAATAACTATTGAACTTTTAATCAAGTTAATGTGTGTGATGGTGAGATAAAAACTGATTGAATGAAAAAATGAGTTAGTTCCAATTTACAAGACTAAAGATAGCTTTGAAATCTGTGTCCTTGTTCATCTTATCATTAAGCATTATTTGTTGAAGAAAAAGCATAAAGAGTGCAGTTTTACAACTTCTAATTTTATTTTATTAGATTAAGAACAGCTTTGAAATCCATGTTATAACTTAATCTACCAATTTGACAACACACACACACATATATAATTTTAAGTATAGAATTTTCAGTTTGCATTTGTTGTCCTTGTGATAAGATTTAAATAATGTCGAAAATATAAAGTGATTTATCTTTCTTAAAATAATCCATATTAAAATTTTTGTGGTTGATATTCTTCCAGATAGTTAATCTCAGTTCATAGTTTCTATGATACAATGCAATATTGAAAAGCAAAATTCAGAGATACTTAAAAAGTGATAACAGGCAATGCAATACCAGTGTAAATAAAAATTAGTATTGCATTTAGAAAATCTTAACTACAATAAAGACAACCTCTGTATCACATAAATATAAATGGATAGTAGATATAGTTTCCCATTTTATTATTAGATTTTTAAAAGAGAAGCGATTTGTATAATAGTACTAATCAAGAAGGTCGGTAATACTATTAATATAAATAACACAATTTAAAATAGAGTAATAATATATTTCATAAAATTTTGTAGCAATTTTATAAAGACCAGAAATGAAGTTATTCCATTCTGGGTCCATTTTGAAATAGGGATAAATTCCATTTCATTTTTTATATCACATAAATGAGATCATAATTAAGAGATAAATAAATGTTTTAGTACAGAATTGAGCAACAGAGATTAAGTTTATTTTTTAAAGTCTAGCCATGCCAAAAGGAAATCTGAGTGGATATTATCCATAATGTGCTGCTCAAAGAAGTGTTAAACAACTGAATAGAGAATAATACATGAACAATTAATATTGAAAATGGAACTATCTGTAAACATGAGTAACATACCAATGAGAGGAGTCTTTTAAGAATTCTGAATAAAATAAAATTTGTGTGTGCTTATAGTTTTAAATCACTTTATTAACAGTTTAAACTTTGTAATATACATACAATCATTATTTTTGCTCTGAAAATCAGCAATCTTTTAGAAATTACATGTTTTCCATTTAGATATTGCATATACTTCAATATAGTAGTTCAATTTCTTTTATAGTTTACAAAGAATCTATGTTATATTAATTAACATTTTCAAATCCCTCTAAACATATGTAATAATGGAAATAACGTGGCTCTTTAAAGAATTCTGAAAATAGTTTTTGGATATCAAATCTGTAATTAATAATATTTTCAAAGATAGCCCAACCCTGCTTCTATATATCATGACCATAGCGAAATTGCCAAGAATATAATTATTACAACTTTTATAATCGTATTAATGATTGTGTCACGTGCACATTCAATCTATTTATAGACACAGAATTACATCTACAAAATTCATGAAAAATAGTATCCATTAAATAATAATTACATTCGATTACTTTCCATTTGATATAAATAAATTATTTCAAATGCTACATATTAAATATATTCATTTAATTTTGAATTTGAATAAAACACAGAAATATTGAATTTTATTAAAGCTATATTAATAAAGCGGTCAATTTTGTTTATTATCTGTTATTTTTAAATTTATCATTTTACCTTTATTTTTCAATTATTATTATTAGCTGCCATTAAGTTGATATCGATTCTTAACAATCATACGAATGACATTCTAACTTTCAGAAAATTTTGAAAATCGTATGCGGAAGTACCCCCCCCCCCATCACGCAGTTTGAAATAGAGTTTTTGTTGACTTGCGACTATCAGCTATCAACTGCACCATCCTATATCGCTATCGGTTAATATAAATAATTATAAAGACCTTTAGAAAAATAAACAAATAGAAAAATATAATAAATCAAATATACAGCCCCTCTGGAAAAGGGTAATATTAATACATTTGCAATTTTGAAATTTAAATACTAAAAATAAGTTAATAACATTTTAAATATATTCGTGATTGTTTTTTTTTTTTTTGAAGATATTTTATATGCATATTTATCGAATGTAATAAGAAGCCAGATCCAACATGCATTTATTTCCGAAAGTAACTTGATTAACTTTAATTGAAGGATTATTATGATAATTACCTCTGTCCATCAAGTTTTTCCAAATTTGAAATGAAGTGATCTATTCAATGTAAAAAATGCGATTAAATTGTAAAAAAAAAAAAAAAATTCTTTTATGATCTCAAACTTTACCTTCTCTTTCTGCGATTGTTTGCTATCATTACTGGTATAAATTTCAAAGACTAAATTAATGAATACAAATATAATTGTTGGAGTTTAGCATAATCTTGTTTCCCCAAGTTTATCTTCAATTGTTCAGCAAAGTGAAACATAATGAAAGCAGTTTAAAGACTTTAAATATGTAATAATATTATTTTTAACCCTTAATGGAACATGAGCAATATATATATATATTATCTCTGACTGAAAATGGGTATTGTAATTAAGTAACAATCTACTATGTTCACGTAATAAACGTCATCATCATCACAATTGTTTGACATCTTAAACCAATTACTTTAGCATTCTCAAGTTTAGAGCTATAGCAAAAATTTTAACAAATTGTATTGTGTGATCAAAAATAAAATACCCAAGATAATATAAGATTGAGTTTATAAATTGATTCAATAGAAGTGGCAACATTAGCAATGAATACAATTGTGAATAATATGAAGATCGAATGTTTGTGTAAAAAAATAATGTGAATTTTCTAGATGGGTAGTCTGTTTTTATTAAAATATGGAATTTTTTCAAGAAGATAAAATATATTTATTAAATCGAGAGAAGAAAAGAAGAATAGAGAGGGGGGAGGGAAAGAGGGTGGAAAGAGGGCAGAAAGAGAGAGAGAAGGGGTGAGAGTGAGAGAGAGTAAGAGAAAGAGAACAAGGGAGAGTGAGAGACAACAAAAGAGAGACAGAGAGAGAATGACTGAAAGAAAGTGAGCATGAGTGAGACATCAAGAGATTATAAATGAGAACTGAGAATAATTAAAAAAAAGATTTAAAGTATTGATGTAAGTATAAATTTTATAAATTTGCAAAGTCTCAAAGAAATGAATATGAAGAGAATAGAAGCAAAGTTTTATAGACAAATTATAAGACATTTTAATAATAATAAAAATCTACTTTTGGGAAAAAAGATAGAAGAATAAAATGGTAAGATGATGTTAAAAATGGATTTAACATTGTAGAAGTAATTATTAATGGAAATTTTTGTTTGTAATGGAGAAAATACATGTGGATAAGACTGGTAATAAATTGAAAAAAAAAATGGATGTGTAGGATAGTATATTTAGCTTCTGAATATGTAAAAAAGTGAAATGAAAGGATAGATGAATATAAATGAGTGTAGAAATAATAACACTAAAATCTTGATCTTAAATATAAATGTTCAAAGATATTGATGGAATGAAGCATTATGAAAAAATATATATGTGTGAGGAAAGTGGAATACAAATTGGAAATCTAATTAAAGTATACGATGATGTCTTTACTTGATAAGAATCAATTGTGAAATAAATTACAATTTTTGATAATTAAGAAAAAAGGTGTAGTAATGATGATAATGTTATACAGATAGAATTAATGGAATTTGATAGGTTAAATGCAGAATTTTAAAAAAAAAGATCATATGAATAGGAGATAAGAAATGAATTTAAATTAACAAGTTTGATAATTTCTTGAAAGCAATTATCACATATACATATATTGTAACCTTAAGTTCTTTTGGTAGAATTTTATGTTAGGCATTTTTTGATAATATATCTTTAAAAAAATTTATTTTACATAGTTACTTTTTTATTAAATAAATTATATTACTGTGTTAAAGGTAGTGAGTTCTTTTATAAGCTATTTTGTTGATTTATAATTACTATTGTAAAATATAATTATTTATAATACATTTAAATCAATAAATTTAGATAATTTTAACTTAATAATCAAGCTTATTTTATAGTTGTATGTGTTATAATACCAAAAAATAATGTGTTATCATTAGAGTGTAGGGAATTAAACAACTGTGTTCACTCATCAAAATATGTTTAGCCATAGAAAATATATGAACAGAATTTATAGTTAAGGCAAAACATTTTCATGAAACACAATAACCTTGACAAGTATGAAGAAGATTTTATTGAAATGTTGATAGAACAAGTTCTATGGATAGGATTTCTCTCTTTGTTAATGAAGAATTTTTAATGGCTTTGACTGTTATTTATATAAATATCTCAAAATGAACATCTCACTGCCACATGGTAGTTTTCAAGATTTATACAAATTATATATATATATATTGTAATGCATAAAGTAAATGAATTTATTGTTAAAATATAACCTCAACTGCTTACCCAGGAAAATTAATCAGTATGCTGAACAAGCCAAATTATAATTTAGAGAGAAATTAAGCATACAAAAGAACTTGTCCAGGTTAGATGATTAACAAGTAAATAGGGTATAGAAACCCAAAATAATGATATTGTTAACTAAGCTCAGTGGGATAAGCAATTACAATAAAATATTCAAATACAAAGCAATATTATCGATAAGTTAAAAGGAGGAGAATTCTCCATTCATTCTAATACAAATACAAGATTCTTGGTATTGCAAGCATATACCATTAAGGTTACATTTAAAAACTCTTTGCTTACAACATCTACTACCACTACAATTTTCTTATCCATCTCTTATGCTTTTTAAGTATCTCATTGTTATGATCAGATGAAACATTATATTTAATTTCACAAAATTTGGAAGTGTTATCTTAAATCTTTGCTACAAAAAATTCATCTCTTAAAAAAAAATTATTATTTAGGAAAATACTTTAAATAATGTGGTTCATAAAATAAATTAGGTATCTCAGGGTAATATGATTGATTTTAATCATAAAATTCGTTAAGATTTATTCAACATAGATAAAATCTCAGTTAATAAAATTAAGACATATACTTACTCATAAGTTAATGTCTTATCACAATTATAATAATATTAATAATAATAATTTAAAATGAAACACAACATGAATTCTTAATTTAGAATAAGGTAAATAATAAACTCCTAGTATGACATTCGAACTATTAAGAATAGATAAGGAATTTCATAGCTATTCTAAATATCATAGAATAAATCATCCTAAATATCTTTTAAATTTGAATTAAGTCCTTTTACAATCTAAATTTATTATGGAATACTAAATATGGTTTAATATTGATGAAACATAATTTTTAATAGATAAGCACTGTGATCTTTTAATAAGCAAATTAAATTAGCTGAGGTTGATCTCAAATAATTATATACCATTACAATTTTTATTAAGCAAAACACCTCTTTCTTAGATGTAATTTTAATACTTAAATATAATTCTATAAAGTGACTCTTACATTAATTTCAATGTTCATGTATGCTTACAACAAACTCGTAAGATAATTTATTATACTCTTATAATTATTCAGATTTTTGGTTAATGAGTGGATGATGTGTATAAATGACTATAAGAAATTTCTTATTAATAAAAATGAATATTTATTTCACAAAAAAATAATAAATCATAAAGATATATCTTTTAGGTTCACAAAGCCAAGCTGTTACAAATATTACTTTCTTTCAAAATATCCATCAGAAGGTTAAAATTACAAATAGATTTATGAAAAATAAATTTTGTTAAGCAAAAATAATCTGGAAGATCAAAGGAAACTTTCTGTTAATTTAGATTCTAATATGTTCTCACATATTAAAGCATTCATACAATTATAATATTTTTTATGAATAGTATCCCTTTTATGAATAGTGTCTCTCTTATGAGTGTTTACCATTACTTAAAATTCACTATTAAACAATTCAGCAATGAAGGAGTGATAAGAGAGATGTATATTGTCTATTTATATCTAAAATATAATTTACAATTTTGAAGTTACTTATTTATCATATTTATGTCCTAACTCAGCAAAGCTTAAATACAAGAACTACACATCAGCAATATATAATTAACATCTAAATAACCAAGATTTCTACAGGAGGTAATGGTGACATTCCTCTATACCTTGATGAAAAGAACTATAATTGCCAGGGAAAGTCATGGTAAAATCTTAGACATGCTTTCTAATACAATTTCAACAATAAACTAAATTTATATTGAGATAACAGAATAAAGGCAAAGTAAAAATATGATGGAATAACTCATAAATAAGTGTATCTATTTTTGAGGGCCAATAATAAACTGTTATAGGACTTAGTCACTTGTCAAGAAATGATGAGTATGTACATCAGTACAATAATGTTAAATAGGGTTGTCTTAAACTAGAGAGGAAGCTTAAGCTAGTGAAACAGCAAATATAAAAGAGACTAATTCCAGCCAGTATCTCTTAAAATAAGCTAGAAAAATGATAAGAGAGATCCATGTTACAATCTCTAACAATGTTAACAAATAAGTATTCCTAAATAGAGAGAGAGAGACTACATCACAATCTCTAAACAAAAATACTATAAATAATGGATGTGAAAGTTGATAAATAATAATTAATGCTAAACCTAGCTTCATTAAAATTAGGCAATAAACAAGCAATAAAATAAATAATAAAATATACATCTATTTATAATGCATCAGCATAATGGTATATCTTTTATAAATAAATAAATCATATGAGAAGGAAACACATACTATTTTTAAATATGCAAGTATCATATACTGATATTCTGAGAAATTTAACCAAAATCATATATAATATAACTTATAAAATTACATAATATAATATGCAATTTAAAATAATAACCTTGTAAAAAAAATTATAAACATAAATAAAATATGAACCCTTTGTCATTTCAAAATAATATATAAACAAAGTCATTCTATTTCTTGTCTTCTTCTACCATTTTCTCTTTATCTGCCCTGCATTTGATGATATTCACTCATCCATACAATCATGGTACAAACAAAGATATTGTGACATTCAAACACTTTTACAATCATTTGTTAAAGGTAGCTATCCACATATTTAAGCAAGTACTTTTATATCATTCTCACGTTGGCGTAGAAGATGCTCCTTCATGTATAACAATAATCCAAGAAGTCATCCAAATACATTCTGATATAATTAAATATTAAAAATTTAAACATTGTAATAATTAATTAATTTTACTAATAAAGCTGACTGCAATGATGATTCATTGTCCTTGAAGTTTAAATTTAGATGTTGTGCCTAGATAACTAATAGCCTAAAATTATTTTAAACTAAGAAAATAAAAAGAAATTAAATAAAATTATATTGATTAATTAAACTAAAGTTTTAAAAAATAAATACAATGTAAAATGATTTCAAGAGTGAAGAGAAGAAATGAAGCATTGAGAGTTTTAAAAATATTGTTTACTGTATTAATTATGTATATTTGATTATAATTGGAATACAAACATTAATTACTAATTTACACACACACACACACACACACACACATATATATATATATATATATATATATATATCCTTAAAGGAACCGAGCAGGGCAAATTCCTAATGTCCACTCCATACGTTCTTGTCATTGCAGCTGTTATTATCATGTGATTATTCATATAGTATACAAACATGGATGGGCTGCTCATGAATGCTCATTAGCCAGTGTGGTGAGTTTATTGGCTGAGTTTAAGATCAAGAAACACCATGATCATTCTTCTCAGTGCCTGATAAGGCAGCATGAATGTTTGCGTAAATGATAAATATTTTTCCAATACATATATACAATTATGACAGACAATAATAAAGCATGGCCCTTATTCCCAGGAGGCTGTAAAGTCACCAACCAAGGCAGCGGTTGGTGGCCAAAGGCAGAGGTTGCTAAGAATCCCCTGATTGCGGACCCAGGCTGCCATTTGATGATGACTTTTTATTTAGGTACTCACAACTGCAGATCACTTTCAAGTGAAGGAAGATTGCAAGAATTAGAAGAAGAACTGTCTTATATTAAATGGGACATTATTGGACTTTGTGAAGTTAGAAGAAAAGGTGAAGAAACAATTGATTTAAAAAGTGGACATATACTCTATTATAAAGGCACACATATTGGAAATACAAGTGGGGTAAGATTCATTATAAATAAAAAGTGGAAGAACAATATTGTGGAGATTGATGGTGTATCAGACAGAGTGGCAAGATTAGTTATACAACTTAATAGTAGATACCAAATGCAGATAATTCAGGTTTATTCCCCAAAAAGGTCTCATAGTGATGAAGTAGTAGAAGATTTTTATATGGATGTACAAAAGGCTTTTGATCAGAGTAAACAACATTTTAAAATTGTTATGGGAGACTTTAATGCTAGAATTGGTAGACAAATGAAAGATGAAATTACTGTAGGTAACTTTGGTTATGGTAATAGAAATGAGAGAGGACATAGACTTGTGGAGTTTGCAGAAAAAAAAAACCCTTTATATTATGAATTCATTTTTTGAGAAAAATGTTAAAAGGAAATGGACATGGAAGCATCCAAATGAAGGTACATCAGAATTGGATTATATTTTGACTAACAGAAAATACATATTTCAAGATTGTAATGTTCTTAATAAATTTAACACAGGAAGTGATCATCGATTAGTAAGGTGTAAGTTACGTGTTAATGTAAAACTAGAGAGACAAAAATTATTAAGAAAAACAATATTTACAGTTGATATTTCTAATCTTCAGAAACATTCTAATGAATTTAAATTAGAACTTACAAATAGGTTTCAAGTGTTAGGAGATTTTGAACATGATTCAGATTTGAATGAAATTAATATGAAAATAACTGATACACTTTTAAAAACTGCAACAAAGATAGCTGATAGAAAAAGCAGCAATTGACTAATAACATTTCTACTGAGACTAGAGAATTTATGAAGAAAAGAAGGAATATGAAGATATACAAAAGTGATGTATTAAAAAGAATTGAATATCTCGAATTTTGTAAAATGGTATGGAAAAGAGTTGAAAATGATATAAGAAAGTATAACTGTGAAATAGCAAGAAAAGCTGTAGAAGAAAATAAAAGTCTCAAGAATGTTAAACAACATTTTAGTATTGGTAGGAAATTTATATCTGCAATAAGAAAAAAAGATGGAATTATTACTAAAAAGAGAGATGACATTATGAAATTGGTAGAAGATTTTTATCAAGAATAATATAGTAATAAAGAACAAGTACCTCCTATATCTATTACATCTTCTGAATTGCCCAGAATTTTAAATGAAGAAGTGAGACATGCAATTAAATGTATAAAGAAAGGAAAGGCTCCAGGAAATGATGGAATTATAATTGATATATTAAAAGAAGCAGGTGAGGAAATAGAAACAATTTTAGCAAAGTTATATACCAAATGTCTAAATGATAAAGATGTACCGGAAGATTGGAAGAATGCAGTAATAATATTAATATTTAAAAAATGTGATAAAGAAGATATTAGAAATTACAGACCTATAAGCCTTTTATCAGTTTTATATAAATTTTTTACCAAGATAATTACAACTCGTCTACAGAGAACTTTGGATTTCCACCAACCAAGAGAACAAGCTGGATTTAAAAGTGGTTTTAGTACAATAGATCATATCCCGGTATTGAGAGAAGTCATAGAAAGGGCAAATGGATATGAGTTGTCATTATGTTTTGGATTTGTAGATTATGAAAAGGCATTCAATTCTATACACATTTCTTCAGTGATTAAAGTATTGGATCATCAAGGTATAGATCCAGGATATTGTCATATTTTAAAGAATATTTATAAAAATGCAACAGCAACAATTAGATTACATAATGATACTGGAAAAATCAACATTGAGAAAGGTGTAAGACAAGGTGACTTCATATCTCCAAAACTTTTTACAGCAGTGCTGCAAGAAGTATTTTGTGGATTAAAATGGAAACTAAAGGAGTGAAAGTAAATGGAGAGTATTTAAGTCATTTAGATTTCGCAGATGATGTAGTTGTTTTTGCAAATAATGCTTCAGAGCTGCAGGAAATGTTGCAGGAGTTAGCAGATGAAAGTAGAAAAGTAGGACTAAAGATAAATGTTAAAAAGACTAAAGTAATGTTTAATTGATTTGCTCAAAATATGAAAATAAAGATTGATTATGAAGAATTAGAAGAAGTTAACAGTTACAAATACCTTGGTCAGATTATTAATACAGATGAAAACATAATGGAGGAAATTAATCATAGAATTAAACTTGGTTGGAGTGCTTTTGGTAGAAATAACTTCATACTAAAAGGAAATATGCCTATGTGTTTGAAAAGGATGGTTTTTAACAAATGTGTTTTACCAGTTCTTACTTATGGTTCTGAGACTTGGACACTTAATAGAAGAGCAATACAGAGACTTCAGACCACTCAAAGGAGTATGGAGAGATGTATGTTGGGAGTAACAAGAAGCGATTGAAAATGCAATGTATGGGTAAGACAACATACAGGTGTTACTGACCTTATTGAAAAAAATAGAAGATTGAAATGGAGTTGGGCTGGACATATTGCTAGAAGAGATGAAAATAGATGGACAATTGAAATTTTAAACTAGATACCAAGAGATTGTAAAAGTCCCAGAAAGAGACCACATGTGAGATGGATGTATGAAATAAGAAAATGTGCAGGGGTGTTGTGGAGAAGAGAAGCTAAAGATCAGACAAGATGGATTAAACTTGGAGAGACCTTCATCCTGCAGAATGGTTGATGATATATATATATCTGAAAGCAAGCATATCTAGTATTGCCTACATGGATGATGTCTCTATTTTATTAACCTGTAAAACAGATCCCAACTCTATTAATTCATACACTAACAAATACAACCTGGAGTTTAACATGGGTAAATCTTATGCTTGGTCAATATATATGCATATTTTTTACTAGTTACAGCTAAAAATGTGATAGTTTGACGTTGGCTTCCCATCATTCAAATCCCATCATTTTTAATGCTACGGTAAATATTTTACCAGCATTTGAAAGGTTATAAAAAGTTCCGTAAGATGCTGCCCTCTCTTGAATTATTTTACAAGTAAAAATCAATAAAACTGACATTGAAAGTCTAACAAAAGAAGAAGACTGTCTTTTCTTGAATCTGATTGACTGTTAAATTTTGACAACAAAAAAAAAATGGTTGTCAATAACTGAAGAGTTATGATTTCTTTTTTTTTCATTTTGAAAATGATAAACGAATGTTTTAGACCATTTTAAAAATATTTTTTGAGAAATTATAAATTATTTTGATAAAATATGCTAAAAATAAAATTATTTTAGAAAAATAGTTAAGACTTTAGCAAAAATTATTTACTTTTCTGCAATGTAAAAATGGGAAAAAAATCACTGACATCAGCAAAACTTTTTGGTTGGTGAGTAACGTTCATTTTACATTTGCCGCTATCGAATATTTTTATAAATAAAAAAATATTTTTGAAAAAACTTTTGTTCACTTTCATAACCTGACAAATTATTAATATACTTTTTACAAACGAAACTAAAGTGAATATAATATTAAAAGATGAATATATTTTGATGCTTGAGTTTGTGAATTGATGCTTGAGTTTATGAATTGACCAATTAAAAGTTTAGACTTTAACCTCACTCGGCCAATAAAATAATCAGCAAAAAACAGGTTAACTTCAATTTGTCTGCATGTGGTAAAAGAGTTATAAATGTAATCTTTTTCTTGTTATATGCAATAAAGTCCTTTTGAAAATAAATTATATTGAATCACTGGCCACCATTCATCTATAACTGAAAGCAACATATTTTGCTGTAGTAGAAAATAATGATATTCTCTGAGAATTACTATAAACTTGTTTATTCCTATTATTTAAAAAAAGAATCAATAGAAGCATCCTTAAAATCAATTGGTACAACTTCAAGAGTTCACATATTTCTAAAATATTATAACATTTTTGAAACTAACATATTACCATAACATGTAAAAACATCTGCAGCGTTTAATTTTTAAGATTACAAAAAACTGTTTTGACTTTACTAAGCTGAATAACTTTCTGCAAATCTAAAAAATACATAATGTGGATAAAATATTAAAAATTGTCAAGTTAACTTTTATATTATTATTTTAAAAAGTAATTAAAATACTCATTCCACTCATTCAAAATATCATTTTTATCATATCAAAGCATGCTATTGCTGGATTAATGAGGTTGTAACACCATTTACCTGATCCATATGTTGCTTTAGTACTAGAAATAAAAGATATAGACTTACACTAATCAGCCAAGAACTGTATCTGTTTTACAGTTCTAATTCATCAATCATTTTTAAAATTTCTTGTCAATGGTTAAACTTTTGCTTTTAAATCTCTCTATTTGTTCTATCAAAATATAATTTAAAATTAATTCTAAATCTTATATATATATATATATATATATATATATATATATATATATATATATATATATATTTATAATATATATATATATATATATATATATATATATATCAATTTAAATAATAAACTCTTCATACTTTTAATCTTATTTCTAACATAATATTCAGAAATTTATTAATATTGACTGACAAATACATCTAAACTAGATGAATTGTATTATTTAATATTCATGATTAAACAAATGTTTATTTTTTTGATTATATTTGTGAAATATTATAAATATAAATCTAAAAGATTGCTTTATCTATTTAGAATCTGGTCAATTTTAATATCCTACACATAAAACGTATAAAACGTCTCTTGGTATTTGTTATGTTCATTAACCCTTGGTTTTAAAGTCCATACATACTATAAATTTGATTGAAGCATCTATGTGTACATGTAAATAATCCTTATAATTTATCTGTGAATACATATTTAATATATAATCTTAATTTATATAGCAACATTTTATAGTATTTGTTGATTAATTTATCTTTTCATTGTGTTGCAAATATCTGCATGTGGCATGATATCTCTCATTAATAAAGTACCATTTATTTACATATTGTATTCATTATAATAAGTTACACATTTTACATATACATATCTATATTCAATTATCAAATGACATAACTTAATGTATATGCAATACAAATGGATATAAGCCAATTCTCAATTGAATTATGAATAATTAAAACTCATTCAACAGTAAATGCTATAGAATAGAATGAGTTCATCTATTCTTTATACATTCAATCATTGTAAGTTTTATTTTTGATATCTATGGGTACAATTGCAATTTCAAAATGCTTATGCCATTTTTAAATCAGTCTAATATATAATATTCCAGGTTTATTTTTCACAATATCAGACAGACATTGGTATAGTGAGAAAAATCTTGAACGATATGTGAATTCACTCTATTCTTGATTGGTAACTGAGTATACATAGCTTAAGGAGGAGTTAGTTTACTTTAATTGAATTTCACATCTATATTTATTTCATTATTTTATTTTGCTATACATGTATTAACATTATTCTGAAAATTACTATTATTATAACCACATCTAAATATTATTTATTTTTCTTCCAATACAGTGTAAAATCATAAATTATAAAGACTATGGAAAACATCTTATTTTCATCAAATCTCATTGGTTATTTTCCGAATTATCTATAAAGAAAATTATATATAAAAACTTAAATCAAAAATTAAGATAATACATAATATCAATTGTAATATTTTTTTTTTTCATTTAATAAAAAAAAGAAACAAATTATATATTATATAACCTTTATAATTTATGATTACTTATAAATAGAAAGACATAATCGAATTATTATGAAAGTTTTTTTACAGATGAATAAGAATTTACAGTTTATGTATATGTAAAGTGAAATTTATTTAAATCAATAAATATTTTTTATCATATTTCCATTTTTAAACAATAGATATAATAATTAATTTTTAAGACGAACTCAAACCAATATTCCACTAAAGAATTTTATAATTATGTACAAATTAATTTTAAAACGCTTCTTAAAAAATTATTTAAACTAAAACAAATATTTATTGTAAAGTGTATTTTTTATTTCAGACTTTCAATAAAATTTTATTAAAGTAATTAAATGATAAAAATAATTAACAACCAAAAATTCATGATTGTTATTATGCATATATTAAGAACTAATTGTTTTTCTTTTTAGAATTTATCCGTAATGTAAACGTATATGCCTTCACATTAACATTCTATAAAATATTTTTTTTAATTATCCGAATAAAGAAGTAATTCACTATTTTTATAAATTGATATCATAAAATGTCTGAAAACTCTTTATTCTTATAATTGCCTTTTAAAATAAGATTTTAAAATTGCCTTACATTTATTTTGAAAAGAATGAAAAAGCTTTAAATGGATTACTAAGTGAGAAATCATTATAAAAGTTTTTCTAAATGCAGTCAATATTAAGAATAAAGAAATTTCTAAAATAGATAAAGATTATCCTATTCGAGTTAAATAACCATTAAAAGATGTGTCAAATTTCAGTTTTCAATTTGTGAATTATCGCAGCAAACGGAATTTTTACATCACTAATTCACATTTTCATTACCTACAAAGAAGTAATAGTGATCTTATGAGTAGTGGAAGTTTAGTAAAATAAGTCATCTCTTTCAGTTATAAATAGTCTCTTGATTGATATTTTGTACGTTTTGAGCCTCCTGCAGATAAATGACTATTCTAAAACTTGCAAAGAAACAATAATTGATAATTGTATTTTGAGGCTAATCAATTAGCTGTAGGTAGGAGATTTTATGACTTTACTTTTTTTTTTCCATGTGTCATAGCATCGGCCGGGACGCGAACCCATAACCGTCTGCAACCAACTACTTGCTTGCAAGGCGGTTGCGATGACCTCTCGGCTAACAACGCTTTCATTTACTAATAATTATTTAGATGAATAATTTAAGTTTTTTTATAATCCAGTTACTTAAAAAATATGTTAAATCTACACGAAAACACTCAATTATTTAGAAAAATTGCCTTATCCAGTCTTGACCACCAATGGCTGTTTAATCACTTTATGATGAGACTTATAGAAATCTTATATATATATATATTGTAAGAATGAGGAAGTAAGTATTCATAATGAAACATGGATTTACAGACTTGTAAATATTTTTTTCCATTTATCTCATTGCCTCTAATTTAATAAAGGGTTAAAATGGACCTAAATATTTAGATCATAAAAAGAGTTAAACTCACTACATATATAAAATATGAATACAAACTAATTATGTATAACTAAATCAAATCATGCCCTGGTATCGCCTAGCATATTTTCTTAATATATTCCTATGAACATGATTCAGATACATAGATATGAACAAACAATATAGCAAACATTTTCATATTGAAGTTTTCTTAACGTGTAATTTTAGATAATTAACAGGGATGAAATTCTTGTAGATATTTTGAAGTGATGTCTACGTATATTTTCTCCACTGGTAACAACAAACTGAAGAATATTGCCAAATATTGTTAATTTCATTTTTTTGTTGTTGAACTTACAATCTTTTTTTAATTAAAAAATATTTTTTTTTTGTTAAGCATTGGCACTAGTATATATATAAATTTATTGGTAAGTGGGATCTCCGTTCTATAAATAAAGTTAAATTCACAACGAATGTGTACTGATGTGCCACAACCAATAATACCAGTTTCCTGGTTGAAAGAAAACAATAGCCTACTTGTCCAGGCTACTACTAATAATGAGCACTGTAATAGGTTAGCATTAACGATGTATATATAATATCATAATTCGATGTCTCTATTTTTTCAAAGCAATATACATAATTATATAATTGAACATTTATGAATACAGTAATCAGATATATTTTAAACATTTAGGAGTGCTTTCAACTATCCTCATAGTTTTTCTCAACTAACACTTTGAAAGTCTAATTTTCCCACAATTCGGTGAACTTACTGTCTGCACCTGTTAATTAAGTCATATTTGTATTTGTATATTAGCATAGCTTCTTTTATTTTTCTTTTGTTGTTATTTTTTTCAATTTGCAATATTTTAATGTTATATAATTGAAGTAAATAATAATGTTTCAGCATCCATTTTTCACGACCATAATAATTCATGTATTTATGGTTTTAACTTCAATTACAATAATGTTAAAATATTGCAAATTGACAAAAAGAGCAACAAAAGAAAAATGAAAGAAGCTATGCTAATATACAAATACAAACATGACTTAATTAATAGGCAGGCAGTAAAAATTAAGATCACAGAATTGTGGGAAGGTTAGCCTTTTAAAGTATTAGTTGCCAAAGACTATGAGAATAGTCAAAAGTGCTCCTAAGTGGATAAAATTTTTAAAATATATCTGATTACTGTATTTATAAATATTCAATTGTGTAATTATATATATATATATAATCAGATGTTACATGACCTAATTTAATAAGCTTGTATTTACAAATGTTATATATAGAGCTCACAAAACAAACTGATAACAAGCTTTGTGGAATATCCCCAACCTCATACCAGTTTCTGTTATTGGCATCCTCATTGAGGTGCTAGGATATTCAATCAGGATGCCAGTAGCAGAAACTGGTCTGAGGCTGGGGATATTCTACAAAGCTTGTTAAGAACTTGTTTAGTGAGCTCTATATATAACATTTGTAAATACTAGCTTATTAAATTAGGTCATGTGACATCTGACTTGATTTTTTTGAAATTTTATTTTTGCTATGATGACTTTGGCAATTTTATATTGCTAAAGCTATTAATATATGGTGTATCTGAACTTAGTTCAGTCCCCATATGGCTATTTAAGTTACATAGCTGGATTGGAGGCCATATGGATGTCTGAAAATTTCAGATTTTTTACTTAATACTTATACATTAGATAAAGTGCTGGGCTTGTCCTGGTATTTTTAATCTAATGATTGAATATCCTAGCACCTCACTGAGGATACCAGTATTAGAAACCAGTATGGGGTTGGAGCTTATTTTGTGAGCTCTATATAATATATTTATATAAAATATCAACTGAGTATAATATTTAATAATATATTATACTTTCAATGCACTATCATCATACCCATACCAATGCTTTGAATGTATAGTCAATTATTAAAATAAATATTAAAGTATAAACTTTGTTGTAGTGTTTTTATATAATAACTAATAATCACAGTTTCAGTTTATTTTATATATATATGTTGATATGAAGATTTTTATGCGCTACAGATATAAATGATACACTTTGCAGGTTCATCTATTTCTGATTTTGATTATGAATATACTGATGTTTAGTTGGATTACACAGGCTATCAGCTTGATGATAATTATAATATAAAAATGTTTGTAGAAAATACTGGTTTATTTGGAAGAGTTTTTTTTTAAAACAAATTACTCTGGAAAAATTTTATTAAATTGTTTTTTTTTCAATTTTATATACTTAATTTTTTATTGGTGGAAATTTAACATTGTTATAAAGCAGTGTTTACAGTACCTGTACAGCCATCTTTATAATATTATATTTACCAACTAGTTGATGATTTATATGATCAAGCTGAAATGTCAATATATTCATAATATCAAACCTCCACTCTTTTACACTTTTAGCAAAATATATTTATTAATTTGATAACAGTTTCGACTGTTCCCAGAAGTCTTCATCAGATCTACAAATTTAAATATTACAGAAATACAATTATATTTTATAAATTTATACATATAATTTTACAGTTTAATTATTTTTACATTATATTATATTCAATAATTTAATCCTTTTAACCTTAATATTATTTTATTTTACCATTATTTTTATTTCTTATTATATATTATTATTACTAGTATATTTATTTTTATATCCTTTCTATTATATTTTATTATATTAATAAATCACTTTTTATTTTATAATCTTACAATTTAATCCACTAATTATTTTACCTTATCCAATCCATTAAATTTTTCTTTTCTACATAATCTTACTGTAACATTTTTTAACTTTTATAAATCAAAACATAATTAAATATATAATTACTTTCAAAGTACTATCAAATCTCTTTATATCATAATTTATTTCATTTTTTCCATTTATTTTACTTTTAAATTTTTATATTACTATAAATATCTCCAACCTTCATTAACTTTTACTGAATATAATATCTTATTTTTTATCTAATTTTTACCTCTAACTTCTCCTTCACTCCTTATTTATATATCTTTTAATTCTATTTTTATTTTATTTTTTATCTAACTCTACCTATCTAATTTTAATTTAAAGTCTTACCTTATCTCTCACTTCTCTACTTCCTCCATTTTTCTATCCCATAATCCTTTCTACTTCCTTATTTTTTATAATATAGCTTTCTCTATTGTACATCAAACACACTAACTATCCATAACTTTATACTTTACTATTTCTCTTCATCTTTATAATAAAATTGTCCTTAAACCATTTTCTCTATTAATATTTGGTTTTATCTACTCTGACCTATGTAAACCTTCTTACAATAAACAAAGGATAAAATATACTACACCAGGAATAGTCTTTCTATCAAAAATTTCTTTTGTATTATTTAATAAATTATTCAATGTAACACCCCTTTTCCAAGCAATTTTCTTATTTCCAAACAATTTACTTTCTACATACAAATTTATAAGAAGCCAATTTAAATGGCAAAGAAATAAAATCATATTTTTCTTTAACCTTTACATCCTTACAAATATTACTATTAAATAAAATACTTTTAACAAATTTATCAATTTATCAGAGTAACCAATTCTCAAGTAATCTTTATAAAATTGATATTTCTGAAACAAAGCTACCCCACTAGAATTATGTAATTTATTATTCCTATGACAATAATTCCTTAAAGCACCTACTTTATGAGATGACTGATAGATATCAGGTTTAATTATAAATCTTAATTCTTTACTTTTAACAAAATAACTGCACAGTAAACAATTAGTCTTTACATTTCTAATCACCAAAAGATCTAAAAATTTTAACTTACTGAAATATAACCCTTCTCCTTCTAACACAAATTTTATAGAAGGATCAAAACAATTAAACTCATTTACAAATTCCTTCAATTTATCATTCTCAACTACAAATAAACAACCATCAACATATCTGACAAATAACTTTACATATAAATAATTTTTTTAATAATAATTTCCTCTTCCATATAATTAATATAAATTGAACATACTAAAGAAGAAATAATATAACCTATTGTCCACCCTTCCTTAATCTTATAAAAATTACCTTTATAAGTAAACTACATAGAATCTTCCAATAACAAAAGCAAATCTTCAATTACTTTAATTTTATTTTTTGATAAAGAACTTTTCTTAATCAATACAGACATAAGAATATCAATACTGCTTAACCTATTAACAGACAGATACATATTGATGATTGTTTATTTGTAGTTGAGAATGTTAAATTGAAGAAATTTGTAAATGAGTTTAATTGTTTTGATCCTTCTATAAAATTTGTGTTAGAAGGAGGAGGGTTAGATTTTGGTAAGTTAAAATTTTTAGATCTTTTGGTGATTAGAAATATAGAAACTAATTGTTTACTGTGCAGTCATTTTGTTAAAAGTAAAGAATTAAGATCTATAATTAAACCTGATAGCTATCAGTCTGTATCTCATAAAGTAGCTGCTTTAAGGAATTATTGTCATAGGAATAATAAATTAAATAATTTTAGTGGGGTAGCTTTTTTCAGAAATGTCAATTTTATAAAGATTACTTGAGGATTGGTTACTCTGATAAATTTGTTAAAAGTATTTTATTTAATAGTAATATTTGTAAGGATGTAAAGGTTAAAAAAATATGATTTTAGTTCTTTGCCATTTAAATTGTCTTCTTATAAAATTGTATGTAGAAATAGTAAATTGTTTGGAAATAAGAAAATTGCTTGGAAAAGGGGTGTTACATAGAATAATTTATTAAATAATACAAAAGAAATTTTTGATTTTATATTTTATCCCTTGCTTATTTTATAAGAAGGTTTACATAGGTCAGAGTAGTTTGAGTTTAAATGAAAGAATAAAGGTTCATAAAAGTAGAGTTAAAAATAGATATCTTAGTTCTGCTTTGTATGTCCATGAAAAAGATACAGGCCATACTATTGATTTTGATGAAGCTAGGATTGTCTTCTTTGAGAGAAATGAAATCAAAAGAAGAATTAAAGAATCTTTATTATTGAAACTTTATTATTCTGAAGCAATTAATTTATTTAAGAGTTCTTTTAATATTAAGAGTGGATGGTAAGTGAAGGGATTTGTGGGTAATGTCTAATATTATATATATTGTGTAGTTTTTGTAATTCTTTACACTTGAGAAGTCTGCTTGTAACAGTGAAACCTTTGGTAGTGTTTTAAGATTATTTTTTATGCTGGTCTGGTTGAATTTTGGATTTGGGGTAGTTTTGATTATATTTTGACTAGTTTAGCTTTATGCTTGTAATGTTTATATATATATATATATATATTGTAATAGTCAGAAACGTGTGATTCGTTAACAGTTCAGAATCCGACCACCACACAGAATGGCAGCACCATCTAGGTAGCAAAGCCATCCATAGTACTGAGTTTGAACATAGTTTATCAATTCCACAATACAATCTATGAAACAACACACTGATGCCATGTTAGTAAACATTTCTTTAGGCATGGTGATCAGGAAGATGCAAGAGAATCAAGAATTTTATTTCGAGTTAGCCAATCAGAACATTAATCTTAAACATTTATCTTTACAGAATCAAGGAAATATAATATGGAATGGGTATCGAATAAATAAATAAAGAAGTAATGGCAGAAATATAGTTTGACATTATTTACATTTATTTATTGAAACATTTTAATAATAAATCATTTACTAATATTATTTGGTAATATTTAAAATTGAGTAATGGAATTTTCCGATACTGTTATATATTAAAGAAATACATTTATTTATTTAGAAACATTTATGCGAAATCATTTTACCAATAATACTTTATATTTAAAATCTCAGTAGTGGTATTTTCTGATACTGTTATGTTTACAAAGAGAAATACATTTATTTGATGACATAATCTAGCTACCTAAAATTCTCAAGCAAGTATTTCTAAGGCATGACTTTAGGTATTTATACTTTTGCAATACAAGAGTCTAAAGTAAGATTTATAATAGTAGCGGTGGACATATATTTATTTAGTTAAAGATATTTACTAATAACTAGGGGCAAACATTTATTTGAGAGTGAATTATGTCACTAATTCAGAGATGGAGTTATACATAGAATAATAAAGTTAATAAAAGAAACACATGGTACGTTTAGAAAGGCAATAGGAAGTGGCAGTATATTGAAACTGCAAAGCCGTAAATGAGTTTATAAGAATGACAGGCTGGCATTTGCCGTAGGCCCAAAGAGGTAAGGTATCACATAAGCATAACCAGGGGGCAAGTGGTTCATGCCATGATTGCCTGCTGGCTGCATGACTTTCGTCAAGCCCTATGGGAGCATTTATTATGTCTGCTTGTGTAGGATGACTGGGATTAATTTCAACCCAAAGAATCTGGAATATTCAAGGCTTGTAATGGGTCATCGCATCTCTAAAACATAACACATGTATAATGTACAGACGATTCTGTTAAGATTTAAATATATTTTATAACTCAACCCTTCATTATCAACATTTAATAAAGAACATTTGTGACTCTCAAAGAAATGCAATTTTATGGAATCATTAATTAAAATTTAATAAAATATACACAATATGTAAACTGGGTGATTATTATAACTAATACCTCAGCCATTTGCTAAGCAGTAGTCCCCTGCATTACAATAAATGAAGCATTGAGTGCATGTCAATTTATATGAAAATATTAAGTGATTTATGAAAATAAATATTAATGAAAATTTGACATGCATTCACTGTTTCAAGCGATCATAGATTTATACTTAGAAAATTATGAGCATGCGATAATTATATAATAAAATGTAGATTTTAGAAATACGTACCCTATGAAAGATAGACTTAGGCAGGCTAGATTGTTAAAGAAATTTACATAATATTAATTATTAAATTTATAGTTTTACAAATGAGAATTTACAGTTTATAGTTTATAAGCTATAAAAAGATGAATGAGCTATAGTGGGATATTAGTAGAGTACTCTAGAGAATTTGGATACAGGTACCTGTTTTATGAGAAGTTTTCCGATTCAGTGATCAGCAGCAAATTGTTCATCATTCTAGCATTAGCAGTTCTTTACAGTATTTAGGTAATTTAGTTACTTGAATAGCAGCAGCAGTTTTCTAATTGTTCAGGGCAGCAGTTCTTCTTTGGTTGATTTTATGGAGGGCATGGGTGTAGGTTCTCGGCAAACAATCGACCATCTCTGGGAGAATAGTCTTTGGTGCTTTCTACTCATGCATACTGTGGCATGTAAACACAATATATATCTTTTGAGACTCTCAACTGCTCAAGAGCAAAGCTAAAGTTCAACTCAAAGTTTTTTAGAAAGTCTAAAATGGCCTCTTTTCGTAGATCTTATCCTTTACATTTTTGTTATAGTTTATTTTTGGATTCCACTTAATCTGCCCTGAGGATAATCGATGCATTTTTGTTAAGTTTAATTATAGAGTAAGTTGCATTTCTATTGTTTACATTTACATTTTACATTTACATTTTATAATTACATTTTGGGGAATTTTTCTTTAATTAATCTATTATCTCTCACCAACTGTTGCTTTTAAAATTTCAACTACAAAAGGGAACATATGATTATTTTTACTTTTACTTAAATATTATAATCTATTTCTAAAATTATTACTAAATGAAATTTAAATAAAGCAATAAATAACGGATTATACAATTCAAAATAAATAGTTAAAATTATATATTTTTATATAACTAAAAGAAGAAATCTAAATTATATTATTTATCTTTATTTATTGCCTTAAATTTGATATCAAAATGTGTGCATGTTTACAGTGAATTCTACATATATCTATACATTTTTAATATTTCTACACACACAATTAGATACCAAAAAGTTTAAATTTGGGTAGGATAGAGCGGTGAGTGAGAGACGATAAAAAAAGGTGAAACTTAAGATTTGAATACGAATCTTACTGTTTCAATATATATATATATTGAAATGGTTGTGTCTCATGGCATACAACAACATAGTAGTTTGTGCATATATATATATATATATATATATATATATATATATATATATATATAAAGTTGAAAGGAAAGGTAGAAAAACACAAAAACTTTTATAGATATTTTCTGTATTATACTGGAATAACAATTAAAGATTAAATAATTTTGAATAAAAAGATTTATTATAAATTAAACATTTAAAAAGATCTCATTAATATTTTATTAATTCTGATTTTGAAATTAAAACAATCATCTTTTTATGTTACAATAAATATGCTTGTAATTAAAAAATTCCACTATCTATTTTGATTAAGAAATTTTTTTAATTAAAGCTTGTATAACATATTTTGGTAAAAATTCTATAAAGTTGTTTTTGAAATTATTAAGGTAAATTGATAAAGAGTCATTACATTTTTTCAATTGAGATAAACAAAACTTGATTTTAATTACTGTGGTTATTTTTTAATTCCACTCTGATCATGAAAAGGTTGGAAAAAATATTAAAAAGAAGTTTTTTAAAGTTTTTACAGATTATTGCAGCATGAGGACTATAAAGTTATAATTAAGGGCAAGAGACAGTATATTCAACCACTGCTTGTTCACAATGGTAGAGTTTGGATTCACAAAAAAGCAAGATCCAGCTTTTATGTAAGTCATAGCCATATATATATATATTGTGCCCTTTTTTATAGGTCAGAAATAGTCAATTATAGTAAATTACTAAAAATTTTAAATTTTAGAATATGTTCTTTTGATATGTTAATTATAGTTTGTCAATTATATTATAAAGTACAATTTGAAGCTAAAGCAAATACGTAGTACATAAAATTATAGCGAATCATTTAAAAATAACTATATAAAGCTAAAAATATTTTTGCGTATGGTTGCAAAAGCTATAAATATTTAAAGGTATATTTAAATGTTAAATTTTAATAGTTTTAAAACTTATAGAAGTAAATGTTGTATTTAAATTTATAAAATCATATTTAGTAATGATATTTTTTTTAAAAAAAAAAACATATATATTAAAAAAAATTAGCTTTGTGATAGTGAAAATTGTATTTAGTCCTATATTTTCTAAATTATATTCTTCCAAATTTTATAATTATATTATTTAATATAATAAAGTGTTGCAATTTTTTAAATCCAGACAGAGAAATAGATTGAAAATCGTCTGCTTCAATTTTATATTAATCATGTGACTTTTAATCCATGATTAAACACACATGCTTGTTTGAATTTAGATTAACAAAGTTTGAAATATTTAAAAGTTGTATTATAGAACTGAATATAATCACTATCTATCATAGAAGTGAATATTAAATAGTTGGTATAAAATGTTTCTAAATGTTTTAAATAATGTAATGAAGACGTGTACAGTTAATAAAAAAGTTAATATTTTGCTTAAATAAAAATAGATAAATTAAATATTAAAAGTGGAATAAATTCATTAAATATTATTTTAAAAGTTAATTTTAAAATATTTTTAAGTAATTTATCAAAGTAATAATTCATCCGAAAGTAATATTTAAATAATATTTTTAAGTTTTATTACATCATAATTTTTATTTTGGAAATTTAATTCTGTAAAACTGAAAATATGTAAATTTGTTCTCAAGCTAAAAGTAAGAATTAACCAATAGGATAAGGTATTCTTGCAAGGCATAAATATCATTGTAACTGATTTATCTGGGGAGATTAATAATGGATTGAAACCAGAGAAAAGTATATTAGTAGCTATCAAAGAGATAGCACTTTTAAATTTTTATTTTAGTCAATTTGTAGAATTTTCTTATAGTTTTATTTGCAAAAAACTAATTGATATTTTTAAAAAAAGTATTTTGGAAAAGAGAGTTTAAAATATAATATATTTTGGAAACTTTATGAAAATGATTTGCTAAGCTTTAACAGTTTATTTGCCAGGATTATTTTATTCTAAGTTTAACTTAAATTTTCACAATGAAAAATGGATATCCTACGAAATAAAATGTATATAAATTATAATAATATAAAAATGCATAGAGTGTTTATGGATACTATTTTATTAATGCTTCGCCAAAGAACTGTTTTAGTACATAAAAACCACAGTATGGATATTATACAGATGCAATGTAAAGCTATTTGCTGTCTAAAAAAATTTGTGACGCATTATTTATAAGCTTATCCAGGAGTTTTAAAAAAGAATAAGATACTTATATCTTATGAATTATTATAGAATATCATGAAGAAAGAAATAAAATGTTTAGTTCTTTTTGAAGGAAACATTTTTCTAAAAAAAATATATCTTGAAAGAATTAAAGGAAGAAATTACAGAGAAGATTTTATTAAAACTGTTGTGATATATAAAACTTCTAGTCTCAGAAATATTAAAAATGCATTTTTAGAAGTATTTGTTTTAAAGCACTTTATTAAGAATGGAAACCTATATAAAAAAAGTGAACATATAGTTAAATAAAAAGATGGATCCATGAAAATACAAATAGAACTTAAAAGTTTTATCAGACAACTAAAGTTAAATTAGATGGAGGATGCATCAGATGCACCGGCAGAGAATATTGAATAAACTTCGTGGCAATAATTCTTTAATATTACAGTTTAATAATTGTCATTCTGAAAAGTAAAGACCCGGGATTATTTTCTATAAACTTTACTAAAATGGATTAATAATTATTTTTATTTTTAAACTTTAACTCCAGAGAAAGCAATAAACATTTTTCAAACTTTATCATGAACTGTTTGTCAAGTAAAAGTTAATGAAAGAAATAAGTAATTATAGTTTTGATTTTTATTTTGTTAACTTAGCTTAAATGTAAATTTTCTATATTTTTTTATAAGATTAGGAAAACATAAAACATTAATTTGTTAATAACATATAATTTTATAATATAATAATCTAATAATTTAGATAAGAATATTTTTAGATAAAGTGTATGGATGTATATTTTCTTTATGTATGCAATGTTTTTATATCCAGTAGATGAATGAAGCCTACTGAACATAATAACTAGATAAAGGTTATTTGGTAATGATAATGAATATTAATAATTTATAATGTATATTCTTTGTTTTCTTTTAGATTATTATAAATAGAAGATTAAGATGTAATTATTAGCTTAATCTTAGTGAGTAGAAGTTATTAAATTCGTAAGAATACTATGAATTTGTTATTTGAAATAGTAATAAGGGGGGATAGTGTTCTTATGCCATTGAGGTAGTATCCTGTAGGATATTGGTTTAATGTTATCTATCTTGTCACCTGTATTTTCACTTCTAAGTCTCATAAAAATATTAAATATTTATTTAATTTATTTTTATAAACTGAACCTTATTTGTATTTAAGTTTGAGCTAGTGAAATATTTAATTTTAATGCTGAATATTTTATTTATTAATTATTAACTGAGCTAGAACCCATTTTATTTATATCATATACTATTCTGAAGTGAAGATGCACAAAGGCACAGTTAGAATATATATATATATATATATATATATATATTTGGAGCTAGTATATATATATATATATATATATATACCACTAGCTCCAAAACAAGCTTTAATTATAAGTGCCAACAGAAAAAGAATTCAAAATCTCTATCGGAAAATCCTCATCTCCAGACCAATTGGTTTTGAGCTTATGGTCACCTCAGTGAAGAGTTAGTGTCTGAAAACCTATCTCTTCACCTCTATGAAATACTAACTCTTCACTGAGGTGAGCCATAAGCTCCAAACCAATTGGTCTGGAGATGAGGGTTTTCTGATAGAGATTTTGAATTCTTTCTCTGTTGGCACTTATCATTAAAGCTTTTTTTGGAGCTAGTGGTAAGCTCTATCTAGTGAACATTTTAGCACAAGCTTAAAAGCAAGTTGCACAAATTGTCTTGCTTTATTAATTATATATATATATAACCATTAAAAACCACTCTGCAAGCCAACAGTTACTGGATTAAAGCTTTCACATTGATGACACTAATTCAGTCTATGGGTTTTAGAAGGGAGCAACTTACTAAGAGTTCACAATGCTATGTACACAGTTTTATCAAAAGCAAAAAAAGCATGGACAAAGGTACTGCATTGTGTATATAAATTACACACAGATATCAACTTGTTTTATAAGATAAATGTTTTTGACTAAATTTTTCAACTAAAACTAGAATAGTGAAAGGAAATAATAAACAATCATTTCCAGTTTTATTTATTAAAAGGAAAACTCAGTATCTTTCTTTAGTAAAAATGACTATTGTTAAAATCTCTAATTTAAAAGTAAAACAACACCTAAAAACAAAGGATTGATCCATAAATTAAAAAAAAAGTAAATTTCATAAATCTTATTGAAAATGAAGAAACAAAAAGGTAAAGGGTTTTTTTTTGGAAAAAGACTTTCCAAAATGGATCTAATGAGCAATTATTTGTTAAAAAAGAAAAAAAAAACCTTTTATGAAGGACTATCAAAGAAGTAATATTTTTTTGGAAGGAGAAAATATTTACAATTCTGAATAGTGAATCAATGACTTAGATTAGTAAGAAAACATATATACATATATGTGTGCATTGGTTACTGATATTGAAATAATTGTTTGGGGACAATATATTTTTAATACGTTTATTGATAACTAATGATATATCATTAGGATATTAACATCTGAGTGTGTTTATATATTAAATTGATTATTATTTATTTATCATTAAAATAAATAGAATGTTTTATTCAGCATGTCTGTGCTTATTGATTTTGATATGTGTTATGTAAACATCTAAAAATCTATGTAAATTGTTTAATTATTATGAATTCTAAAAATAAATTTTATAAGTTTATGACAATTCTAACTTATTAATTTCTAAATTATTATATACCACATCGGAGTGCTTAGATATGGGACACTGGTAAATCACAATGTAATAGCTTATTTCTTTTCAGATTAATAAAAATCAGAAATGCCAGTTATATTTATAGAATAATCAGCAGACCTTAATTTTATTTTATTGTTTCTAATTAATAAATTTATATTTCATTGTTAAAGTTATTTTAGTAAATTTAATTAATCCTAGAATAGATTTAAAGCATTAAAAGTTAGGATTACATCTCTTGCTGGATTCATGCATAATTATTTATTATATAAAAGGCATCCAGATAATGATGACCCTGATTGGCACAAAAAGGATATCATTAAAGTCCATGCAGTATATTTCATTTTAATTATTTATTTAGAAATTAAGTTTATAGTTGCCCAATACATTAATGGTACTATGTGACTAGAGCATTGATGATGGTCAGATTGTTTTTAGTATCACAGCATTATTTGACTTATTGATATATTTTAATAGAGTAGCATCTCAGTATATGCATTCAGATATTGTTTGTATTTCTACCCTAGGTTTGGCAGTGGATAAATAATTAACCAGGTCTATAGTGGATCACTTTCAAATACAGTCACAAGATTGACCATTGATTTAGTGTTTTATTATTACTTTTGTGTAATGCCAATAAACTTACGGTTAGTTCTGTACTGATTTCTCATGCTCATTTCTCATGATATTTATTTGTATATTATTTGCATGTGTAAATCCTAGTTATTGACTTGGGATTAATGATGATGATTTTCCACCACCCTAGGTAAATTTATAGTGTTCTCTGATTCCTCATATTCATTATATTCATGCCTCATGCTCATTATATTAATTTATATTTAATGTTATATTTAGTCATTGACTTGGGATTGATGATGATTTTCCATCACCATCACCCTAAATTCACCTTAATTCACCATACCATTACAATATATTTATATAATAATGGACAGTAGCAACACTAATATTCAACACCAGATATAAAGGCTGTAGAGTTGACAAAGATTATGTTGTGGAAATGGAATGGAGCAGAATATGGGGAAACTTAGACTGGGGAATGTAAAATTAAGTAGCTAACAAGTTTTTCTTCGTATAATTGATGAGAGATTCTTGACTTCATTTAAGAAGAAGCTGCATTACACCACATCATATCTATATGCAAATTGTGTAAGAAAGATATAGAAAATGTTAGGCATCTGTTGATTGAATGTAAATGCTTGAAAGCAGAAAGGGTACGCATAATGAAGTTATGGGAGAATAATATAAACAAAGTGATTATACAGAAAGTGGGTTATTGGTTTTTATGCTGGGTTTGGGCAAGGATAAGGGGGATTTAGATATAAAGGCCATAGAGTTGACAAAGTTTATATTATGGAAATGGGATGGAGCACATTATGGGAAAGCTTAGGGTGGTGAATGGAAGGGGAAAGTAAAGTGGCTTACAGGTTTTTTTGGGCATAGTTGCTGAGAGATTCCTGACTCCATTTAAGAAGAAGTCACAATATATCACATCAATATGAGATTATTGGTAAGAATATCCAAGTACAAATGCCTACATAACTATAATATCATGCATAGATATTTAATATTTTCTTTAGATCATAGAGAGTAGAGATTCTTTAGAAATATCAATTGATAAAGCAGACAGAAGCAAAAAAATTAGTACAAATCTAATAATAAACAAAACAAAGTTTATTTGCAATATATTATATAATACACTTCAAATACAACAGAGTTCAGGTAGAAATGCATTTGAATGGCAAGTGCCCTTTTTCATTTTAGCTTATAGTGTATTTGGTATCTGATAGTTTAAATATTAATATTCACAAAATTTTACATGATAATGTTGTATCATCTGTGAAGATTATTAAGTCCTTTATTATTTATATAATTCTGTAAGATATGTGTTCTAAGTTAAGATGTGCATACATATATATTTTACTTTTAATATAATAAAAACAATCAATAATAAAACAGCTTAAATTAACTATAAATGCTCACACACCCAATCAATTACAAAATTAGACCTATACTTGTGCATCTGAATCTATACAACTTTAAAAGCAAAAAGACAATAAATAACATTTCACCCTGCATACAAAGCAAAAATAAAGTTTGTTGGGAGAAATATCTCTGAACACAGAGCAAAACAAAATCATATGTGAGCACTTCAAGTGGTAATAATATAAATCACAAAGAGACAAGTAAAAATTATACAGATTCAAGTGAGGAAAATAAATATCTACAGGATTGCTTTATAAAATCCACACCTACAGATATATCAAGCCTTAATTTAAATTGCATGTGAATTAAACAAAATAAATTGGCTAATTGCCTAAAATCTAAGCATAATAAAATCATCTTAGTAAATAATTTGTATAACTACATGCACATGGTATTAGATGAACTCATATGCTGACTTACATTAATGATTTTTTTAAAAATATCTTCAGAGAGACATTAAATTGTACTTATATTAAATTTAAACTATAAAACAAACAAAAAAAAAATCAAATCTTTCTTTTTTTATTTTTTTATTTTTTAAAAGCAACATTAATATAAAACTAAATGATTATTTTGAAACTAAATTTTGATAATTAACATCACAGAAGTGACTTTTAATAAAACTTTATGAAGGAAAAAATTTAAGAAACAAATTGATGAAAACATAATCATATTATAATGTCTAAAAAATAAAAATATTTAAATCCCACCGCAATATCAAAATCAAGTTTTAATGCCTTAGTAGTAAAATACAATATAAAAGACAAATACATAAATCATTTAAATTATAAATATCACTGGCTTGTTGTTAATGTAGGATTAAGAGTTCATAAAATAGTTTATAATATATTTGAAATACAGACATAGTTCATATACCTGGAGTTGAATTGTAATTGAAGGGGATTTGAACACAGACGTTCAAGTCCCCTTAAACTATGCACTCTATCTCATACAATTGATATACATAACCACACACATATAGAAAAGATCAACAATCACCAATATATGTATTACATGCTGGACCAGCACCATCAGTTGATTCAGATCATCATCTCTTCTCCCAACACACACATGTATATATATATATATATATATATATATATATATATATTACCTGATAGGTTCAAAAAAAGTTATGGTCAAGTAAATATTATTTTTTCTCAAATGGAATTATATATATGTTTGTGCAAGTAGAACTCTTTAGTAGTTTATATGTAAAGTTTTTTCTATTACCAGTTTCCAGTCATTGTTAGAATCAGATATTTTTTATTTTTCTTAACTGTTGAGAAAAGTTTAATTTAACTGCTATGTGCAGTTATTTGACACAGCATTTGATCAAATTCAACAAACAGAGGTGAATATCCTAATAGTTATGGGCTAGAGATTTTATGTGGTAGTTAGCAATACATATCAAATAATTCAGCTGCAGATAGATATTCAGTATACATCATGTTAAGTAGGCAAAAGCAAAGACTAGAAGAAAAAGCAGAAAAATCAAATTATTTTCTCAGCTGGTCTTTTTATACTATCCATTTTGCAAAACATTTTTCTCTAATTAATAAATCCATGTATTTACAATATTTCTTAATTAAAGACAGTAATTATCTTAATTACTTCTGTTTACAAAATTATTTAATTAAACCAGCACAATTGTTTATACATTTTTAAGTTTAAAAGCCCACATGTTTATAGATGACATCTAGCCACATTAATCCCTAAAATATCATAACACATATTTTCAAAACCTGGAATAAAGCATAAAGAGAAATTGATTTTTTTATAATTTTAATTAATAAAAATACAATATAATTGAATAAATGTTTTATAGATTAGTTTTATACTTTATTCCTATAACATAAAATTTAAAACATAATTATTTGAAATACTTTTAGTTAAAATAAATCAGTTTTTTATCTTTTTAAAACTAAAATAAAATTGACTTAATTTGATTTTATATGCAGTAATTTTGTCAATATGTATGCATATATAATACAGACATATAAAAAACAATCAAGCAAGCAGGTGGTTGCAGATGGTTGTTGTGGGTTCGTCTCCCAGCAGATGCTATGACATATGGAAAAAAACACAATCCGATTTGTGACACTTGAATTTCATTTACAATGTGCCACCTTCAATATTTTAAAAATAAATTACAGGGTATATATATAATTAGTTTCCAACCAGTAACCACCTAAACATTCACAGTAAATATAGCAACCAATATTTCTAACTGCTGTCAAGGCAACCTTCACACCTTTTAATATATATATATATATATGTCAACAGATGGTGTTCTACCTTCACACCTTTAATATATATATATATATATATGTCAACAGATGGTGTTCTACCAAAAACACTGTCAAGCATTTGTTTACATAAACATCAGAGCATGCATTCACTATCTCTAACTTTAATTCCACTTTCAGATCATGATTTCAAGCTATTTGCTATCATCAGTGAAAGACAGGAATTTTAGAAACTAGATCTAAACACAAACTCTGAGCATTTATGAAACAGTTTCTATTCAGCTTGCAAGCATGAATCTTTTAGACACGTAATGTCTTCAAACTCAGCATAGCAAGCCAGATAGCTACATGGGTCTGATCTCAGTTCAGCATCACCACATAGTAAAAGCCTCCACAATATATATCATTGCTAGAAAGACCTCAAAGGTACATTTATGAAAAACAAAAAACAAGTTAAAAACTTGCTAAGGCTTGTATTTATGTCAACAGATGGCGTTCTACCAAAAACATCATCAAGCATTTGTTTACATAAATGTCAGAGCATGCATGCTTCTACTATGTGGTGATGCTGAACTGAGATCAGACCCATGTAGATATCTGGCTTGCTATGCTGAGTTTGAAGACTTACGTGTCTAAAAGATTCACGCTTGCAAGCTGAATAGAAACTGTTTCATAAATGCTCAGAGTTTGTGTTTAGATCTAGTTTCTAAAATTCCTGTCTTTCACTGATGATAGCAAATAGCTTGAAATCATGATCTGAAAGTGGAATTAAAGTTAGAGATAGTGAATGCATACTCTGATGTTTATGTAAACAAATGCTTGATGGTGTTTTTGGTAGAACTCCATCTGTTGACATAAATACAAGCGTTAGCAAGTTTTTAACTTGTTTTTTGTTTTTTATAAATGTACCTTTGAGGTCTTTCTAGCAATGATATATATTGCAGAGGCTTCTACTATGTAGTGATGCTGAACTGAGATCAGACCCATGTAGCTATCTGGCTTGCTATGCTGAGTTTGAAGACATTACGTGTCTAAAAGATTCACGCTTGCAAGCTGAATAGAAACTATTTCCTAAATGCTCAGAGTTTGTGTTTAGATCTAGTTTCTAAAGTTCCTGTCTTTCACTGATGATAGAAAATAGCTTAAAATCATGATCTGAAAGTGTAATTAAAGTTAGAGATAGTGAATGCATGCTCTGACGTTTATGTAAACAAACGCTTGACGGTGTTTTTGGTAGAATGCCATCTGTTGACATAAATACAAGTGTTAGCAAGTTTTTAACTTGTTTTTTGTTTTTCATATATATATAGTTATTTTAGATATATAAAATTAAAATAGTTCACTTCACTCTCTAAATTAAAGCAATATAAATAACTAAGCTTAAATGTAAACAGAGCTAAAGGATAGACTGGTATCATTTCTACCTTTTCACAGTTGATTGGCATTTACATAGCTCAGTGAAAGGTCCAATTAATTTTGTTCTAATTACATAGTGTCTGTATATATCATTCATTATTTTTGATAGTATTTCTGAGATTAAATTTAAATAATCTTGATTAAATTTTCATGTTTGTTGCTAGAACCAATATAATCTTATTAGCTATGAGACGACTCTATTACATTTATTATGATTGCAATTGTTAAGTTACAATTAAGTAATATATATATATATATATATATATATATATATATATATATATACACACACAAGTTACACACTATAATAATGTAAAAGGGCTTAGTGTGGATTTATGATAGTAGAATAAATTATGTTAAAGAATTGCAAGCAATAGCAAACCAACATCAAATGGGGATCTACTGTTATTACCTGACCATATAATTTGCTGTCCAATTATCCCAACCTGGTTTTAGATAGTGAACTTATCATTTATTTAAGTTTTAAACTATCACATATGTGAGTGCACAAATACAATTTATAGGTATATTGGTTAATAAGTTTAATAATGATATTGAAAGAATTCAAGTGATTACTTGAAATTATGCTTTATATATTCAAAGTGTAATTTTTACCAGATGGTTTCTAATATTGTTTGTGCAATTTTGGTGTGGTTTTTTTTATCTGGGTCATTATGGAATGCTTAAATCAATCACAGCTGTTACATTTCCTTTTGTCGGTATTAAGATCATTAAATTTGAAGTTGATTTTATTTTTTATATAGGGCTGTTAGCATTTCAACAGCTGTGAAATCAAGTATAGAATCAAAACGCCATTGAATATATTTCAGCTTATTATTACTATTTATTGAATTAAAAATATAAATTAAAATGTTGCACTTATTTCGACATCCTATTGATAACTATAAAACGGTATATATATTAAAGGTAAGATATAAAAAACCAAACATCAAGAAAAAAATTTAAAAAATCATAAACATATAAAATTTAAAAAGGTATATTTTTAAATATTTGTATTTTTAATTCGTCAGTTTATGAGATTAATGTATTCATTTATCTAAACTTTTATTACAACGATAGTTATTATATATTTTTATTTATATCAAGAAATTTATAAACATATATTTTTGTGTCTTTATTAAAAATAGTGAGTGATCATGCAATCATGTGACATGCATTAAACAGCTTGATTTCAATATTGAAAAAATGTGTTTCATATTTTATTGCCATAACATATATCATGTTTTAAAATCATGACATACATAAAACTTCACATTTATCAGGCTTTCTAAGATTTATACTATAAGAGATTGGTATATGAGCACCAGAAAAATAGATGTTTCAAGATGTCCATAAATTATAGTTGCTGACAATTCTAACAGTTAATTTAATTATTAATTCAATGTGTGCTAGCATTATTTTTTTTTTTGCCTTGATGTTTATTTTAATAAACAATGAAAGACTATATACCTATAATTTGACAACAATTTGTGATTTTACAGAGAAAACAACTTCAGTCTAACTTCATTGATTTTACTATATTTTTCTCATATTGTGCTCACTGATAATTCAAATCAATGCTTGAAATAAATGACTATTCATAAGCTTCTATGGCTATTTATTGTTTACCAAATACTATGCCCCAAAAATAAAAAAATGTATCCAGGCTAGATAAAATTTAAAAATTTTGTAGATTACAAGCAAGTTTAACATTTTTTGTCAAGTACTTAGTTGATTGTAAACACAAGTATCCCATCTGATTATATTGTACTAAAGTAGATTTTACATATCCTTACATAAGAAATAAAATAAAATAAATGCTCTAAACTTTAATTATCCAGCAATAGTATACAAAACTCTTACTTAATTCTTTTTTGAAAAGCTATTTTAGAGGCATTTTTTTTGCTATTGTCTATTTATTGATCTTTTATTTTACTTTTACTATCAGATATGCTAAAACATATCTTTATTTAATAAATATATTTTAACATTGGCATACTAGATTATAAGATTATATTTCAGTGTTCAGTCTACCATTAGACTCTACAGGTGATAATAATAAAATGACTTTCAGATATGTAGGTTAATTGTGAATAAAATATAAACAATGCCTGATCAAAAATACCTCCTACTACTTGGAAAGGTAGGATGTTTTTTTACATAAATTTAGATTGTATTTCTGAAACAAAAGTTGTTTTTTCTCCCTCTCTTCATTCGCACAAGGTATTGTAAGGTGTGATCATCATGAAATTATCAGGTCTTTGGCCATTTTTTATATTTGATATATGGGGTTGTGTGTTTGTGCAAACACATTTACACCCTATTTCTGATCCCAATCATCTTTTTTATTTTTTTTTAATTTCAAGTTTGGGAATTAAGAAAGCAATAATGAGATCATGCTTAATAGGCTGACAGTTTTAGTTGTTATCTCTGCTTGAGATAAGACAATCATTAATGAGTCTTTGTAAAACTGAATTTGAGACAGGAGATTTAAATGGGAAAAAAAATTATTTAGACTGTTCTATTAAAAATCCACCCACCATGATGAAAGTGAATGGGATCTAAAAATGGCCAAAAATGACTATCTCACTATAGTTTGTTTAGAAATTGGCATGTCTGACAGATAATAATAATAACAGTTGTAGTGATAAAGTAGGAGACATTGATAGTACTCATTATAAATCTATTTTTTTTCTATATATAGATACTTGGAGTATAAGAAATTTATTTGATATAACTTTTCAAGATTATAATGGAAGAATGCATTGGTGACTATGGACCTATCAATATTTGATATCAATATAGCTGCTATTAGTGAAACTCATTTCCCAGTGCAATTTTATAAAACAGGTGGATGGCTACAAAATGTATTTGAGAAAGGCAAAAACAACCAATGAAAGGAGAATGCATAGTGAAAATTTCCTGTTATGTTAAAATTTAGTATTTTCTGTTTTTAGAATTACACTTGTATCAGTGAATAATTAATGATATGAAAACTTGCTTTTCACAATGGTATTAGTTGTTATTTTATTAGTGCCTATTATCAATTTTATATTCAAAGAAATCAAAAAAAGAAGGTTTATTCCATGCTGGACAACATTAATGCAGCAATATCATTAAAAGCCTAAAATGTTATTCTTGGAGGGAAAATAAAGTGCACATACTGATACAAATAGCAGGGTTCGACTAAAAGTTGTTAAAAGTAATGTTATTGGTGTTATAAATGCAAGTGATTTGTTGCTATTAAATTTTTGCACAATACATGAAGTGACTATCATAAATGTTTTGTTTAGGGTGGAAAAACTACTATAAAGGAACATAGATGTATTTATGCTTAAAACCATTGTATTTAATTGATTATACTATACTTAGATATCAGATTATAAAATAATTTCATATTATAAAAGTAGTTACAAGTGAAGATTGTTATACAGATCATAGATTACTGTACTGTAAGATTAAAATGATTGTTGCTTTAAAAAGTAAGTCTTATTCCAATCATATTCATAAAAAGTTGTCATTTTTTAAAAGTATTCCCTACATATAATAAATTTCAACAATTATTAAAAACTAAAATTGCAAATTTTGGCAGACAATATTGTTATGTTACTGAAGCATGGAGTTATCATAATAATTGTGTTATGGGCATAAGTAAATCAATTCCTGGCTTGATTAAAAAAAAAATCCTAACTGGTCTTAGGACAATGACCTTATTATAAATGTGTTTATTAAAGAAAACATGACATTTTATGCTAGGAAGAATAGTCAATTTAATGTGGAAATTCATAATAAGTATAAGGATCTAAAGACCAAAATGTCTAGGCTGACAGAAGCCTTAAATGATTGGTGGAATAAAACTGTGAATAAGATACAAGTAATTGCTGTCCAAGGGCACTCTAGATCTTTTCTTGATACACTGAAAACAACATATAGTCTTAAAAATGGTATCACAATTCTATTGCAATGAGCAATGACACTTTTTATATATGATGATGATGATGATGATATTTTGAACAGATGGATTGAATATTTTTATCACATTTTGAATAATGATATGAGAATTAACATGATTATTAATGATATATTTGCATTTTATCTAATCATTTCACTTTGGACAAAGTTACCCAGATAAGACAACTCAAAAAAGTTTTTTGTAATCTTAAAATCAAAAGACTGTAAGTCATGATCAAATACCCGAAAGAGTATTGAAATATGTTAGTGATATATTAACTTCAAAAATGTTAGAATTTTTTTAGTAATATACAGACCCATAAAGTTATGCTACCTAATCTGAAGGATACTTCTATCATTCCAATTTTTTTAAAATAAAGAATATAGACAATGCTGCAACATTTATTATGGAATATCATTATAATACTCTACATCAAAGTTATTTTTCCATTTGGTCATAGATGTGTGATTGCCAAAAATTCATTCAAGAAACCCTATATATAATTTTTGTTGCTTGACAAATGCAAAAATGTGTCAAAAAGAAAGAAGTGATTATGTATTTATTTTATTGATTTAATAGGAGAGGTTTATGGAAATGTTTGAAATTAATAGCTGCCCACAAAAATTTATTCATATTTTATATCTTCTACACGATGGAATGAATAAAATGTTATTTCTACAGATGAAAAATCTGAGCCATTTGAAATAAAGGCTCTTGTTAAAGAAGGAAGTGTATATGTTCTAACATTGTTTTTTATTATGGTGATCTTTGGAATTGTTTGCAGGCAGATTAATTAAATAAGAATCAAAATATGGTATAGGTTTAATGGTTGAATTTGAATTGATTAAAGTAATAACAAAACTTTTATTTTAATATTCAAAAAGTCATATCTTTATCAGCCAGTGAGGAAAAAATACTCAGCAAATTTTAGCTTAGATCATTATCAATTTGAAATCAATTGAAATATCTTAGCAGTTTTATAATTAGAATTTTTATATTGAGATGCAATATGTTGCTGCTTTTAAAAAATTAAAATACAGAATATTTTAGCATAGGAAAATAACTACAGCAGCTGTGCTAGCAGAGGACATATCTGTTATTTTACCTAATTCATTGTATGGAAGTAAGACTTGGACATATTAACTACTTAATGTAAAGGTATTAGAAAAGTTTAATTTAGCAATGCTTTGTAAAATCTAAAAATACAGTTGCAAGTTTATTAAAGCATTTAATATGTTTTTAAACTTCCTGGATATGTTATAAATATGGTTTTAATTTCTCCTTATATGTAAAAACAAAAAATACTTAATTGTAATTATTAATTAGAGAAAATATAACTTACTATTAAAAATTTTCGGCATTCTATATTAATAGAGACATCCATGCCATTAGCAGAAAGGACACATGCTTTGAGATCTCGAAAAAATGGGCTACGTAACAGTAGCTTATTTGAATATTTACATTTGCATATATTTATTACACTTTTCATGAAGGCTATGAGTATGAGGCATGGTTCCTCGAAAATGTTCAGCCGAAAATTTTTAATAGTAAGTTATATTTTCTCTAATTAATAATTACAATTAAGTATTTTTTGTTTTTGGATATGTTATTGTACATTCCATTATTGTAAAAACCCACATTCTGTGGATTGGACATGTAAAATGAATGAATAATGTAAGACATTTCAAAAGGATATTTTATGGTGAACTTGAGAATGGTTATCATGGGAGGGCTGACCATTATAAGAATTGTCTCAATAACATTCTGAAAAAAATGCAATGTTGATTGTTTTCATTGGGAACAGCTAAGAATGGAATACATTGGGAAATTATAATTAAGCATGATATTGAAGTATTTCAGAACAAAATGTTTTCATCTAAAGAAATTAAAAAAGTAGAATTACAAAGTATTAAATCTATAGCAAAATGAACTAGCTTGTTCTCTATGTGAACATACTTGTGGTACATGAATTGATTTATATAGTCCTCACAAAATTCATTATTGGAGCAGTTTTTTTTTTCATTTTTACTTGGAGTTTGAAAGATCTACTCATTTATAAATGGCTGATATGTATGCAAGTTCTTTTTTAATCAGTCAACACTTAGACAATCCCACTATTAATAACAATCAACAATCTAAACCCACTATCAAGGAAATCTCCTTTTAACTATAAAGATATATAATCAAAATAATTAGAAGATTTAAATAAATTTCAGTTCTACTGTAACTGTATAGAGTGTTGTAAAATATTTAGGAATTTTCCATATTTCCTGTTTTACATAAATAAACTATTAAATTTAATCTACATATATTATATATTGTATGATCATAAACAAAAACAATTTGACTTTTGACTTAAAAATAGATTTTACATATACCATGATTTTATTTCAATGTGTCAATTTTTTAATTGGTAGTTTGCTTTGTTACATCACACCCACAACATAGCTAAAATTTTAGCTGAAATTTATCTAAATAAATCATTACAATAAAGAATTGTGTGCATGTATAAAACAAAAGATATCAATTCCATTAAAATTGGGAAATATATTGTGAAGCATAAAAGAATATAATTGATGATATGATATTAAACTACATCATCATTTAGTTATAAATATCAAATAAACAAATGCACAGTTAAAGTAACATATAATTATATACGAAAAATGTTAGTACATTTATTATATATAAACATTTATATATTGATTTTTTCAATGATGAATTTAGTTATAATTAAATAACTGTTAAGTAATGAATGTTTTATATATATATATATGTTCATAATTTTATCACTATATAAATGGCGATGTGAAATAACATTGCGTGGTTGGTAACGTGTGTGCATGTAAAGGCATTTTTTCATATGCATCAGGTACATTGATCATATTTTTGACCATTAAATGGCACTATTTGTTCATGCAAATATTTTCATTAACTTAAATTTTAAAAAAGTTTTATCGTAATTGTAACAATTATTTTATGACATCATATTCAAAAGTTTTAGTTAAACTCTTTTTAAATTTAAAACTTAACCTTTTACCACATTGATTTTTTTTATCATAAAATTAAGTAAATCATTTGTGCTTTTTTTTAAATAAAAAAAAATGAAGTTGATTATATTAGTAATTCAATATATATTTATAAAACACAACTAAATTAATCAATTTAATCAGACATTCAGTGATTAGGAAATATATAATTGGATCTTATCAGTTTTCAATTGAAAATCTTTTAGCAATTTACTTCTAACTCTTTATTTTCTATCTCACAAATAAAATATCTGAAATCAATACACTTGAAGAATTTCTATATTTGTTTTAAATAAAATACTTATTGTAATAAACTATACTTGAAGAGAAAAAAGAATAATTAAAGCCTGCTGACAATTGATATATTGTAAACCAAAAATATAGACTACTGGCTTTTTTATTTCATCAAAAAAAAGTTAATTCAAACAATAGTCAAATCTTTTGTTTCTTAGGAGGTCATAAAAAGTTTAAGCACCAGAAATGGACCAGTTGAGCTTTAATTCAGAGACTGTTAGCGGTAGTGTTAACACTTATCACTCCACCAAACTATTGGAGTAAAAAAAAAAGTCACTTAAAAGCGGTTTGACTTTGAAGCACTAGAAACAATAGATTTCCACTGTGATCCAGTGATTTTTAGTTATATTCACATTCCATCATTAATATATGTGCAGGCAACAGTATTATTGTCAATAGATATATATCTAGTCATTACTCAGGAATTAATGGGGTGTATAAGCATGCAAGTAGAAGATTGAGAATAAGAGAACATTTAATTGATCAATCTTAATTTTTTTAATTATTTTTTTAGCAGATTAATTTATTTAATCTATGCCAAATGACGTAATCTATATACTCTTATTTTTTTCCAATCTACACTGTTTTAATGCTTAGTTTTGTTGTTATTTAATTATGGTGGTGTTTATAATTCATAGCTGGGCGTTTTTGACTGTTTGCTTATTCAAAAGGTTCAAAATATTGTTAAAGATTTGTTAAGAATACATAAGTTCTTTTATTTAAAAGACAATTTTAAATTGTATAAAAAAATTGAAATGGAATAGAGACAAAAATTGCAATTGTTTTTCACAAATTTTTTTATTATCTCACTTCTAAATTAACTTCCAGAAACGAATTTTCTTTCAAAGCTTAATTTGGATGTGTCAGGTTTTGAAATTTGTATCTTTACTAAAACACTGAACAAGTCTTTACAATAAATTTCTTCTCCAACTTACATTTAAGGATAGTTTAGAAATTAAGAAAAGTTAAATGTTTGATGTTGGAGAGATTGCTTTAGAAAAAAAAATGAGGGGAGGTGGTTAAAAATAAATATATTATAATTTAGTCATATATTGCTAACCTATGTTTTTTTATTAATAATGTTTGTTTATTTTTTGTGCGTATATAATTTGTGTATCTATATATTGATTTATTATTTGTTTCATTTTTGTATATACCACATTTACATTTTACTTTGTTTGAAGATCAGACATCATCTATTATATAAACCACATCATTTGCTAAATCATGTTGACAGTGAAGTCCTTATCTATCTATTTATCTGTCTGTCCGTCTGTCTATTTATCTATCTATCTATCTGTCTATCTGTCTGTCTGTCTATCTATCTATCTATCTATCTATCTATCTATCTATCTATCTATCTATCTATCTATCTATCTATCTATCTATCTATCTGTCTGTCTGTCTGTCTGTCTGTCTATCTCTCTATCTATCTATCTATCTATCTATCTATCTGTCTGTCTGTCTGTCTGTCTGTCTATCCATCCATCCATCCATCCATCTATCTATCTATCTATCTATCTATCTATCTATCTATCTATCTATCTATCTATCTATCTATCTATCTATCTATCTATCTATCTATCTATCTATCTATCTATCTATCTATCTATCTATCTATCTATCTATCTATCTATCTATCTATCTATCTATCTATCTATCTATCTATCTATCTATCTATCTATCTATCTATCTATCTATCTATCTATCTATCTATCTATCTATCTATCTATCTATCTATCTATCTATCTATCTATCTATCTATCTATCTATCTATCTATCTATCTATCTATCTATCTATCAATCAATCAATCATCAGGGTTTTATATTTGTAAACAAATAATATTTAAATGTAAATTGCCTGGTATTAAGTATCCTAATTGTAGACTGATTAGAAAATATGCCTATCATGATGACATTCTGATTTCTTAATTTGACTGGATGATTTCAGTGTAAAAATTTTTGGTCAGATTCCCATTTAAGTGTTTCATTGTGAGTAGCCAGCCTACTAATTAATTTAGAGTAAAGTTCCCAAATTAATCTGGATTGTTAAGGTGAGAGTTGATATGCAGAACCTAAAAATAAATATGATCACAATATGATACAGCCTATTCTATGGTTGGAAAAGATTCAAAGTTATAGACTTTAAATTCATCATGGTTTTTACCTTGACTTGTGGAATCCTTATATCAGTTTGTGTTTGACTTTTTATAAAACAGATTTCCTGAGTAATATATATTATACTAGTCAAAATCCCAATATTTTGCTACTTTTATATATAAAACCATGTTATTTAGATCAAACATATAATTTATTTTAACATTTAAGTAGATATTAATAACTTACCAAATCAAAATATAATCATAATATTATGGCTCAAACTTTTGTGATATTTTGCAAAGTGAAATTGAATATTTCGTATTTTTGTGAGAAGTAAACTAAGATTAGTTTGTTTTGCATTGGCTGTTGAAGAATTGTTTACTAAATAGTGCAGTGTTAACTTAATGTATCGATGAAATAATTTTTCTTCTTAAAATTAAAACCAGACAAAAATTGTAATAATTTGTAATGTTAACAACACTTTGGTTATAAAATTGTTTATATATATATTAACTAAATTATAATTTAGTATAGAAATTTTACAGTAGCTTTTAATTCTTTTACATATTGTGGCATCATAAATTTATTAATATAACACGTAGAATAAATATAGAATTATGCTAACAACTTATATTTTGCATTCAGTTATAATTCCAGGCCTTAAAGAAAAGCCTTTATCTTTCTTTTTCTTTCTCTCTTTTTTAAATACAATAAGAACGTAATTTAAAATAGATTTATTAAACATAAATAACTTTAAACTAATTAGTTGCTTTAAGAATAGTCATTTTGTGTTTTAAAATATAAATTATTTTCGGAAATCAATATAACATTGAATAGAATGTTAGAGAGGTAATAACATTTTAAAAAAATATAAGGGAAAAAAACCATCTGGTGACGATAACATTGATTTCTTTCCTTCTCCCATGATAAAGTTGATAAAAAGCTAAGTGACTACATTTTGTTTAAAAAATTTAAATTATATTTTACTTTAATAAATTGATAAAATTTGAAAATAATAATGAGTGCAATTAATGTTAAATAATAAATTATTATTGTCAGCAGTACTAAATAAATAATTATGATTTTTAATAGAATTATTTTAATATAGGGTATATGAGCACAGACTTTCAGATGACCCATCATTCTCCACTCTATCTAATAACACTGATATCCTCAAGCACATATATGCTGAAAAGATAAATAATCACCAATATACGTATTTCATGCTAAACCAGCAATAATCAGTTGGTCCAGATTATCATCTCCCACACATATATACTATAAGTGCTCAGATATATATTAAGATAGACAATCTTCATACTTTAAAGGACAGGCTCCAATCTACTACACACTTCAACTCTTCAACTGTCCATCCAATTGAAAATCTGATGATGGAATGCTCGAAGGCCACCCTGAGGCCAAGTTTCTTGTCACACCCATGTTGACCTAAGGTCAATCTGAACCACACGTGTACAGGACATAATCCGTTTAATACATATGCAAAGATGGGCAGACATCTCTACAATAATTATTTTGTAAAGATTTGAAAAGTTTCTACGTGCTAATTTTTAGATTCTATCAAATAGATTAATTCTGTGGAAATATGATTGGGAATATTTTTAAAAGTCAATGAATTAGGTTAAATATTTTGTTTGAGATTGAAATGGAAAAAGTGAAGAAAAAAATGAAAAAGAAGTAATAATATTACAAAAAAAAGCCAAAAAAAATTTCATGAAAATGATGTAAAAAATGATCTATCTTATGAAGCTGTTAATGATAAGGAGAGAGAAAAAGATATAAAAAATATTTTTTTCAATGAGGCTTATTACTAATACATTAAAAATATTTCATTTATCTATTAAAACATTAAAATCTAAAAATTTTAATAATGTGATTTTTAAAAATAAAGCAGAAATTATCAAATTTATTATAAATATATATACAGTATCGTCATATATTACACATGAACTATTTGCATAACTTCTCTAGAAATATAAACAGGCCTCATTTTTATGGTATTATTTATTAACAGCAAATTGTATTTTCATATTATTTTTATGTTAGATATATTAAAAATAATAATTATTGCAATAATGATAATTAAATTGATTTAATCATTAATAATACATTTATTCCTATAATTTTCAATAGAATCACTAGGCAAATATTCAAATAGCTTTTATGTATTTATTATTAATGTCTATCAAATAAATGAATTGTGAGAAAATGTGTTTTTTGTTATAATCAATTTTAAACTAAAATTATTTGTTACTTACCTACTTTCTATTATTAATCTTAAATTGAGTTATAAAACATGAAAACTTTTAAATGATTTTTTACTATATATATGTGATCACTAGATGGAGCTTACCAATAGCTCTAAACAAGCTTTATTTTCATAAGTGCCAAAAGTGAAAGAATTCAAAATCTCTATCATTATCCCTACCTCCAGACCAATTGGTTTCTATCTTATGGCTTACCTCAGTGGAGGGCTGGGACTCTAAAAACTAGATCTAAAATACTAACTCAAAAGTCAGCACTTATAAATGTCTTCAAATCCAGCTGGATTTGAAGACATTTACGTGTCTGAAAAATTCAGACTTTTAAATTGATAAAAACATGTTTTGTAAGTGCTGACTTTTGAGTTAGTATTTTAGATTTAGTTTTTATAGTCCCAGCCCTCCACTGAGGTGAGCTATAAGTTGGAAACCAATTGGTCTGAAGGTAGTGATAATGATAGAGATTTTAAATTTTTTCTCTTTTGCACTTATAAAAATAAAGCTTGTTTAGAGCTATTGGTAAGCTCCACCTACAAAATTTATAACTTGATTTATTATATATATATATATATATATATATAGTAATATTACTATTAATATCATCTATATTCTTTATTACTTTTTACAATGCTTTTTTACAACTCACTATTGATAGTTTTGATTGCCCCAGAAATCTTCTTCAGAATTATAACAAACACAATACAAATACATGAATACAAATATACATGAACATATATAAAATTTAAAATTATATGTTCATGTATACTCATATTCATGTATTTGTATTGTGTTTTGTTATACTTCTGAAGACGATTGCTGGAGCAATTGAATTGTCATGAGTTGTTAAAAAACATTGTAAAATGTAACAAAGAATATAGATGATGTTAATATTATATGGACTTGGCAATGCAATAAGAAAGATAACGTTATATATAATAATCATATATAGAATCATCAATTGTATATGGAAACAAGTTGTTAATTGCATCAACTGAATTTTTAATAAATCCACAGATTTTCATCAGTAAGATTGCATTTTAAAAGGAGCAAGTCAATTTTGATAAAAACAAAGCTTCAATATATATATATATATATATGATATTTAAAATTTATATTATATGGTAAGCAAAGTTAATTATGGTGAAGTCATGGTATTTTGGATCTCTTTTCTTCCATTCTTCACATCATACAAATCTGAGATAATTCTATGATCTTTCAAAAAGACCTTGAGATTAAGTTGAATTTAATTACTAATTATCTCTTTATATATTATACAATGATTATTGTATATGGTGGGAAATTATTCACATATATTTATGGTTTATATAGCCATTTTCATATTAACAAAAAAAGTAAATGGATGCACTTTTTTATAACAAGCATTTTATCCTGAAATTGATTGTAAATTGGTTATAAAAAAGAATATAAATAAACAAACTTTTTTTAATACAAAATGAATAAGATATATATATATATATATATATATATATATATATATATGGTGGAAAATTATTCATGCATATTCAAGGTTTTTATAACCTATTTGATATTAACCACCAAAAGTAGATATAAGCACTTTTTTATAACAAGCAATTTAGTCTCAAATTGATAATAAAAAAGAATATAAATAAAAAATAAACTTTTCTTAAATTCTTTATTCAGCATTTCATTTACTGATACTTTTCCCAAGGAACTGTCAATTATTTTTTTAGTAACACATATCATACTATGCATGTTCATACAAAAAATAAATATTTAAACCAAGATCATTAATCAACATTAAATAATCAACTTTGTAACTAAAATAATAATTATACATGTTTAAAATTTTATTAGCAACCTTATTTGTTAATGTAAAATCAGTTATACCTCTATTTCCTAATGCAGAAGATTCACTATGACTTATTATGAAATAGTAATAAAAGAATGAATACTATTATTTATGGAACTATATGACAATTATATGTTTACAAAAAAATCAAGTCAAATGTCACACGACTTAATTTAATATTCTTGTATTTACAAATGTTATATATAGAGCTTGCAAAACAAGCTCTTAACAAGCTTTGTAGAATATCCCCAACCTCAGACTGTTTTCTGCTACAGACATCCTCAGTGAGGTGCTAGGATATTCAATCATTAGATTAAAAATACCAGGACAAGCCCAGAATTTTATCTAATATAACTATTAAATAGAAAATCTGAAATTTTCAGACAACCATTTGTCTTCCAATCCAGCTATTTAACTTAAATAGCCATATGGAACTGAACTAAGTTCAGATACACCATACATTAATAGATTTAACAATATAAAACTACCAAAGCCATCATAGTACAAAATAAAATTACAAAAAAAAATCAAGTCAGATGTCACATGACCTAATTTGTAAAGACACGCTTTTTAAATTAGGTCATGTGACATCTGACTTGATTTTTTTGTAATTTTATTTTTTTTTTATAATTGGTCATTTTATATCACTAAAGCTATTAATATATGGTTATTCGAACTTAGTTCAGTCCCATGTGGCGATTTAAGTTAGATAGCTGGATTGAAAGACATATGGATGTCTGAAAATTTCAGATTTTCTACTTAACACATCCATTAGATAAAGTGCTGGGCTTGTCCTGGTATTTTTAATCAATGATTGAATATCCTAGTACCTCACTGAGAACATGAGTAGCAGAAACTGGTCTGAGAATGGGAATATTCTATAAAGCTTGTTAAGAGCTTGTTTTGTGAGCTCTATACATGACAATTATATTTATAATAACCATTGATTATTTGTCACAATTTGTCACATGCAAAACATATTTACATATCAAATCATATTTTATTCAACAATATTTTAAAATGATACAATATTGAAAAAAAAAAAAAACAATGTTATTTTATTTCATTGTAATAAAACCAAGTATGTTAATATTAGAAGTTATTTCTAGCATGACATATCCATTAGGTTGCTAAGTTTGAACAAATATTTACATATAGACTCATCAAATTGCCAATGCATAATGCTAACAAGAAGAATAATGGGTAAACAAAATTTAGTATAAGTTACATGGATGACAAATGCATGTAGATATTATTACTTTGGAATTAATTATTATTTTCAGAAAAGAACCTCAATAAATTTAAATCTATAAATATAACCGGCAATGATTACGCTCTTATGACATATTTATTAAACAAAAAAAAAATATATTGGGAACTAATTCTTTATAGCATACAAAGGATATAGAATTATAGATTTTATATTTCTAAATTCTCAACGTCAATACAGTTCCGCCTAAATAAAAACAATAAAATAAATAATCTCTGAAGTGTTTGATGTAGCAAGATAAGTATTTTCTCACTTTTTTCATTGCTGGGAATTAAAGAGGGATAGAGAACATAATATATTTTATTAATAATGTAATTATTTGAAATCTATCATAATGGTCTCATTTTATTTATCTTTGAAATAAATAATGTTTTCCAAAATTACAAATAATGAATTATTTATATATGTATATTAAATACATAAGATTCATAATATTAGTTTTAAATAAAATATTAGTGCATATATGAATGTTTAATGATAATTATAATATTAAATTAATCATAATCTTTAATGTGAATGTTTCTACAAATGGAATTTATTCTAGACAAAGGCTAAACAGAATTAAAACAATATATAAAATTTCACATAGTGTTTATTGTGATTGGTATATAAATAAATATATAACATTTTTTAATGACATAGGCAATCAAAATTTTATATATTTTAATTTTTAAAATATATCCTTATAACAAAAAATTCTAAAAATAATATCAACAAAAAACAATTAAATAAATGCATTGTGTTGAAATATGAAAATGCATTTAAAAATTTGTGATTAGATGCTGAGTTTTTTTAAGTTTGAAATCTTGATTGATAATGATGCGAAGTTTACCAACTGTTCACATTAAATTGCAATTATTGTTTGAATCTAAAAAGTTATATAAAAATGGCCAGCTTGCAAATTAAATATAAAAATTATATATATGCGAGTGATGATGATCCGGACCAAATGATGAATGCTAGTTTATCATGAAATACGTTTACTGGAGATTATTTATAATTTTTACATTTATATGATCATGTGTAGCAGTTGTATAAGATGGAGTGGATGACTAATGGGATTTTGAAAGCCTGGGTTTAAATCCCCTCCAATTAAAAATAAACTTAATTAATAATATTACATACTAATATTTGTATATATACAAAAGAAAAAAAAATTTTGCATGACATATAGTTCATAGCTTATAAAAATATAATCATTGCAATTAGTATTTGAGGGCAGATAGAAATGATTCCACTTTATTTAGATAAATGGATAATTTATGTCTTTTATATCATTCTAAAGTCATGTACATACAACTAATAAAAATATTGTTCTGCCAAATTTTTTTCATAATACTTCTGGATAAGTATTTTACAGCATATATATATATATGTAATATACCATTATTATTTTTTTAAGAATATTATATTTTTTGTTATCAAAAATTACAGAGTAGGGAGCAAGCCACATGATTCTAAGATTTCTAAGAGTATAAATAATTACTGTGGCATTATAAAGTTTAATTTTTTATATATTTTTTATGAGCAATTGTTTAAGATTAATTATTTGCTTGTGAAAAATAAAGTGTTGTAAGGATGAAAAGTATGAACAGCTCTGAAAAATGTGTGTCATATCTACTGGATGATTATTACACAAGACATGTGTGGTATCTAGACTTAATTTAAAACAGTTAATGAGGAAACTTTTAGTAGGAATTATGCCAAATAATAAGTTAAACAAAAAATTCAATTATGATTGAGAAATATACATATTTTAGAATCTATTTAAGGTTTTGGTAATTGGGAGAGTTGATCTTATATATCTGTTAGGATATATTTATAATTTTTGAAGTACAGACATACTTCATATACCTGGAATTTAATTTTAATTACAGGGGATTAGAACTCTGACTTTTAAGCTCCCTTCAGCTACCCACTATATCTCAAATCATCAATGCATATCGCCACACACATGTGAAAAATATAAATGATATTTCCACACTTGTTTGTGATTTATAATTTTTAATTGTACAATGATTAGAAAGTTTGGCAACTTTTATTGATAATAATTTTCCAGTTAGGAAGAAGTTATTTATTTCAAGCTCCAATTGTCTTTAAATAAAAATAATGATAAGTTCCATGAATGACACTTGCATATCTGTTCTTTTCTGAAAAGAATTGCCTTTATTCATTCATTCTGTAAATAAGTAATGATTAATTCAGATTCCATTTGATTTGGAAAAATGTAGTATAATAAGATGTAACAGAGAAGTTTTATAATAGGTAATTTAATGTTAAAATGGGAAAAACTCTCTCCATACAGTTGTGCTACTCAAAGCAAGACAGAGTAATAAATGGATGCCAGAAGGCTTGTGCATAAAATTCCTATCTAGTGCCTACTCATCCAATATCCCCAAATTAGTTTTTGGCTTGTGGTCTTTGTCAGTGGGGAGCTTTGGTCACTCAGCCACCTTTTATCTCTCCATAACTACAAAACTATGAAAATAAAATTGAAAACACACAAATATTTTCAATCTAAGCTCAATAGCTTATACAGTCATATGGGTCTGAACTAGTTCAGCACCTATATATTTTGGTGTCTTTGTTTTTTTATAACCATAGACACCACCTTCCTATTAGGCAGGATTGATATTAAACCTTTAAACATGACATGATCACTATCTCCCATGTTTGCTCATAACTGTTGTTAAAATAGACAAAACTCTCTCCATACAGCAGTTCTCCTTAATCCTGCCTAATAGGACCAAAGACATCAAAATGTATGGATGTTGAACTGAGTTCAGACCCATGTAACTATATAAGCTATTGAGCTTAGATTGAAAATATTTGAATGTTTTCAATTTTATCCTCATTGTAGAGATAAAAGGTGGCTGCTGGAAGGTTGCACTAGATCCTAAGATCTAGGTGCAGTGCTATCAGATCCAAGGCTCATCACTGATGAAGGCCACAAGGCAGAAACAAGTTTGGGGTTATTGGATGAGTATGCACTGGATGGGGATTTTATGCACAAGCCTTCTGGCATCCATTTATTACTCTGGCAGGCACTGAGTGGCACTACTGTATGGAGAGGGTTTTGCTTATTTTAACAACAGTTATGAGCAAGCATGGGAGATAGTGATCATGTGATGTTTAAAATAATTTAATGTTATAAAAGTATTTTTTTACTCACTAGTAAACATTATTATTGTTCTGAATAAAATAGAAAATAAGCCAAATATATTGTCTAGATATTCAGATTATAATAATCAGTGATAATAATAAAACTTTTTTAAATTCTTTTTTATTATTAATTATTATTTACACCATCTATTGGACTATATTTTACATTCAACAATATAATAACATTATACATAAAACCTATAAATAAATAAAATACATACAATTTTTTTACGGTATATAAATACATTCACATATATTTTTATATACCTATACAAGTAAATAAATATTCTATTCTCCCCACCTCGTCCTTTTATAAACTTTCATTCACAATTCAACCATAATTTTTAAATCTTCCAATTATCTAAAAATGCCCATTTTCTATTTAATTTTTTTGGAGCTTTAATTATATTTACATATCTATCCTAATTTTTCTGAATGTATAAAGTTTTTTAAGATGTTTCATAACTTTAATATTCTTTTCAGATTCCATTTTATGACTACTATCTAAATAATATACATATGGTTCTGACTTAATGTCTTTCCTATTAATTGCCCTATCATGTTCCTTCCTCTATCATTTATCATTCTTCATGTATGCCATATATATAATTTATTACAATTTCCACATCCAGTTTTATAAACCATCTCTATCTTATTGTTAATTCCATTTTTCCTATTTGTATTACATAACTATTTCTTTAAAAACTTACTACTTTTCCAAACTATTCTGAATTACCTAGTAATTTCTCTCTTACTAACATTTTATATATTTCCCTTGAAGACGTTCATTTATAATCTTTATACACCTTTTTTATATTCTATTTTAACATAATCATTCTCTACTTCTAATTTTTGTTCATTTGCCTTTTTCTTAACTAATGTAAGTTTATTATTTTTTAACTTAAATCCCTTTAAAACACCTATTTTTTCACTTTTATCTATTTATTTATTTATAGATTTATATGTATAATGTTAATTATATTGTTGAAGGTAAAATAATGGCTAACAGGTGGTGTAAATGTAATTAATATATCATGTGATGTATAAAACTTTATATTTTGAAAAGCCAACATCACATGATCAACATTTCTTATGCTTGCTCATAACTGTTATTAAACAGGCAAAACTCTATATATATTGCCAATCAGTGCAAGTCAGAGTAATCAAAGGATGCCAGAATATTTGTGCATAAAATCCCTATCTAATGCCTCCTCATCCAATATCTCAAGAATAGTTTCTAGCTTGTGGATTTTATCAGTAAGGAGCCTTGGAATGAAAGCACTATGCCTAGCTCTTAGGATCTAAAACCCTCCAGCAGCCCCCTTTTATCTTATTAGCTAACTATAAAACTTTGAGTTCAAAATTTAAAACACAATAATGTTTTCAATTCAAACTCATTAGCTTGTATAGACATATATATATATATATATATATATATCTATATCTATATATAGAGATATTCAGATATATATATATATATATATATATATATCTGAATTCAGTTCAGCATCCATACTTTTTGATGTCTTTGGTATTTTAGTAACCACATTCACCCTGGATTGCATTGAGTGGCATTACTGTATGGAGAGTTTAGCCTCTGAGTATATTTCATTCTTTATTTTACCACATTTATTTAGGCATTTTACAACCCAGTCCAAAATGTCTTTTGCATTGCTATATATACATTGGTGAAGCAGTGAAAACTTTTTCAATTATAGAATTGTTAGAAAATAAATATAATTTTATTATTAATGTTAAGCACATGTGGTCATTACTCCTAATCCTTTTCAAATTGTTGATTTATATCTTCATTTATGGAATTCACTCTTTTTTAAATGGTTTAAGAAGATAAAGGGATATTTTTAAATTTTTGTGCATAGTTTTTCTTTCCAACAATGAATATGAAGCTAAAACACTTAATTTCTTGACATAATGATTAATTTTTATAAAATTTTGTAAGATTTTATTGAATATGACATTAATAGACCTTCCTCTTTTTAAATATAATAAACAAATACTTCTTTTTATACTTGAAATAATAATGAAAGCAACATGGTTGTTGTTACTGACTGAGACAATAATATTTTATATAATATTAACAAATAAACGGTATAAATGCATAGCATTTTTGACCTAAGCCCTTATCAAGGCAA